>CAJNYU010000823.1:0-31015 GCA_905331475.1 Rotaria socialis | reverse complement strand
CATGTAATACGGCCAAATACGGCGATTTACCGTCGTATACGGACGTCGTAAAGCTCGACCTGGGATACATCATAACATTTATTTACTGATCTTTACGTCTGCAAATAAATGAGCAAACAACGATATAAGTTAAAATATGATTATTTTCTTCTCGTGAAAAAAATACTTCAAAAACTTATCAGAAATATATAGATTTATTTTAGTTGACGGCACGTTTTTCAGAATAATATCTTGAGAATAGTATCATAATATTAAATTTATGAAACAATCCATCTAGCCCAAATAGTTTCTTTTTTCAAGGGTTTTAATAAGAACGTAGATAAAATTGGATTATTTATCTATCTAGTTAAAACAAACATCTTGTTCATGTTGCAATGTACCCATAATTCACCATTGTAAAATTTTTGATTGAAAATTATTTCTATCGAAATTATCGAGATAGATTTTTGTTTTTTGAAAGACAAGTGAGCGAGACGTCATTAATAAGTATCTTATAACCAACGCGAAAGAATAGTATAGAATACTTAATTTCAATAAACTCTATTTTATTGAATAATCTTCTTCAATTAAGTAAGATCTTTGAGATATTCCAATGAAAATTTTAATAAGATAAAAATTGCTCAGTTTTATTTAGAAATTATCAGTCAAAAACTTGATGTTTGGTAACTCGTAGATTTTTCTAAGTTAACTGGTTGTTGNTTACGAATTTCATGTTATAAATTCGAGCTTCAATAAGCACTATCATCAAACAGATAACAAATTCAAATGCTGGCCTTAGCATCTTCCAAGTATAATCACTTAGAACCATATTTAAGAGCATTTGATTGTGACTCATATGTTGTTGAGACTTGATTACATTTTCTTTTCGATTCTTCTTTTACATTCAAACTTCTATTTTTATAAATCATTTCTCTCCCACCAGCCATGTAGAACACATATTCAAGTTCGCAATTATAAATCGAATAAATAGTAATAGTTTATACACACATATGGATGAAGATGGAGCTAAGACGTGGTGAAAATCAATTAGTATCAATGCATAAATGAATAATTAGTTGTTAGTGTGTTAGATAGCAACGAAATACATATTTTAATGAACTAATTGACATGCTAGTTTTTCAGATGAAAGCGATCACTTTCAATTGAATCTAATACAAATGTTTCATAAAATGATGACTAGCATCGGTTTTTCACTGATGAAAGACAAATAATATATCCCTAACTACAACAATGCATGAACAGATTTCTTTCTAAACTTCACATTGAGCGTTGACCTATTTCAATACTATTCATTGAAAAGAAGACGTACAATCTAATGTTCGAGATGAGTTTAGAATTCAGATTTTTTATATGAAGCAACGAGTTGAGTTGAGTGCGACCAAGACCCACAATCAGTAATTTCAACATCAAAACTTATCGAATAAAGCTGAATATTTCAGGGAGAAAATGACTCAACGGCCTTTGTAACACATCAAAACGTCATTCAGTTCGGAGATCTTACTCTTAAGCTAAATTATATTCTTTTCGACTGATATTTTTAGGCTCCAAATAGTGTTTTTATTTTCTTTGAGAGTGTCAATCTTGATTCATTTAAAAAAAAGAAACTATCTAGATTTCAAATGAAGTGAACTAAATGATTTATTCTTGTTTTGTAATGTTGCTTCATTTGATTGATTTTGTTCAACCTGTCTTGAAGTATTGAGCGGCTCAATGAATGTCTGATTTATTTTCGGTATGATAGAAAAATATCGAGCGCCGTCCTTGCGAAAAAGAATGTCGATGATATAAGAAACGGTGTAGATAGATATATTCCCGTGAAAAATATATTCAAATAAACTTTTTCACATGGTCACCATTTTTGAAATCACTCTCAATAGCTTCGAAATTATTTTGTGAAAGTCACATATATTCTCGATGAAAACGATGAGTGTAAGTTTAAAAGTGCGAATTTTTGCGGCTCCTCTCCTCATTACAAACATTAATGAGTTCATAATTGTGCTCATTAGACTGCTATTTCTTCCTTCGTATCATTTCAGACTATACGAGAGAAGCAACTACCGTTAGAGATATCAGCGAACAACTAACCCTCAGTACTGAGATAAGCAAACAGCTAATGCCCTAATTATAGATCTTGAAAAATAAGGTAGAATCTTTACTTGAGCTATTTTGTATTAGCTTAGTAAGTCTAAAGCGTACGTATGAGTTTTACAATTTAGTCGAATTCTCTATCAGTATTTTTGTTAAATGAAAAAAATCTGATTCAAATATTATCTGAATGATAATCTCGATGCATAGCTAAATTAGTAGGTCAAATCTATTCGATTTTTTCTAATGTAATAGAATCATTAGAGTGAAAAATAGTCTATGACACTTGAATAAACAATATTGATGAGAATTAGCAGTTTAGAAAATTTATTATTTGTAGATGTATTCAAATAAATTTACTTTCGTCTTTCTTCCCATAAATATCTTTTTGCGATAAAAATAAAACAAAGTTTTTTTAATAATCATTTAATCAGCAGAACAAATAAAACAAGGGTCATTTCGTGTATAATAGATAGTTTATTATTGAATTAACTAGTAAAAAAAAATGACAACATCAAGATTACGTACTAAAACAATGTACATTAATTCATGAGACAAAACAAACAATATATGTACGTATATACAAGAAAAACCAAACGCCTTTTAAACGACGCTAACCACAGGAAAAACACTTTCATTTGACTCGCATTCATATTTGACTTTGAAACAACACAAATAATTAAGTTTTTGAAGATAAGATTTAATACCATATAAAAGAGGTGAATTTTCAGATTGTCTATCTGTTGACTTTGAACATCTATTGTAAATGCAGTAGATCGTCTAGAAAAGAAATGAAACGAATAGTAGATTCTCATCCGAAACAAATATAAATTCATCGTAATAAACTATGAAGATTTTTCCTGAAATCTATAGAGAAATAGCAATGAGAATTTAACTATCGGAAAATATCATCCTCTTTACTAAATAATATACAAAATGAATTATTTTTCTACAAAAATTGACTTGCCTTCATATCTATTAAGTACTCGACGCCACGTTTAATTAGTAATGGCACCGCAAATAAGGCTATAACAAATATAACATAACCCAGTATTCGTGTTGAACCAGCTGTTGTATTCTATAAATCGTTTGAAATATAACTTATGCTATGCATGACAAATATTATTTACATACAATAAAATCAATGATACTTTTTAACAAGACCATGAAGAGCACAAAGTAGGCAATCCAACCCGGAATAAAGATGAATGGACGGAAATGAAGGGTCCAGGGGGAATGCAATTCACGACTTTCTTCGCCGGATTCAAGTAAAACGTTCGTATGAATTTCTTCAATATTCATCTAAACAAAATCCCTATTGTATAGACCATCTCCGTGTGATTATCACCAGTTTAATGGCTCAGTAATTAATTAAGAAAAACTCACGCCACTGGTTTTCTCTTTTGTCTAGTTTTTTATCAGCTTATTTCAGTACAAATACTTTCAATACTAGTAACAGAAATTTATTGAATGAGTCATACTTTTTGGAATTTTGATGACCTACTACGATCTCTTTTTTCACCAACTTTCGAAACTTCAATAGACGGTGGTGGTAGTCTGTTTTTAAGACAAAGAAATATGAACAATGGGACAAACTCGTGAATGTCATTTTTTTTAACTAGAATATCAAATAACTGTATAACATATAAAAAGTATAAACCAAGAAAGAATGACATCGATAGACACTATAGTACACCCATTTTTATGCTTACTCAACAAACAGTTAACTTAGCAAAACCTAGCTACGAGTTACCAAACATCAAATCTTACACTGATAATTTCTATATAAAACTAAGCAATTTTTATTTTATTAAAATCATCATTGGAATATCTCAAAGATCTTACTCAATTGAAGAAGATTATTCAATAAAATAGAGTTTATTGAAATTTAAAGTATCCTATACTTATTAAAAACCCTTGAAATTGGAATTCTTTTTGACGAGATAGATTGTTTCATAAATTTAATATTACGGTACTATTTTCAAGATATTATTCTCAAAAAAATGCCGTCAATGAAAATAATCTTATTTTAACTTATATCGTTGTTTGCTCATTTATTTGAAGACGTAAAGATCAGTAAATAAATGTTATGATGTATTCATGATGCATTTTTTTTCTATCTGAAAAGAATCAATATAATATCAAATAAAAAAACATGAAATGATCACAGGATATATCTTTTTTTCAAAAAAGGATCTGACCGCAAGATGCATGAAAATTACAAAAAAAAATTAAGTCTCATCTTCATATTGTAGTTTCAATATCTTCTGTAGTTGTATGCACACATTCATTAGTTTCAGTTACAAGTTGAAAATTTTGAATCATTATCGTTGTATCTACTTAGGTCGATCAAAACGGGATACGTCTACAGTCCGTTTTTCGTGGGTAAACGATATAAAAACGACTACTTGGCGGTCGTTAATTATCCGTATTTTCTCGTAATACGCGACACAGTTGTGGCGAACATAGAGTGTCGCCTATGCCAGTCGGCAGGATGGTGTATTGTGTCATCTGCACATCTCTAGCCGTGCATTTCCTTTAGCTACATTCCCTTATATACACGAGAGTGATCACGATTGGGTGGATATAGACAAAGAGGAAACGGTCACACAATGGAACAATGAGAGTTCATCAGGTCAATGTAGGAACATAAGGATACAGCGAAGAGGATAAACTACATGAAGTGAGGCGTATCGGTAAATACCATTACAACAGTAATGCGACACCGTATATGACACCGCATTTTGAGCCGTGTGTAGGTCGTTAATACGTCGTATTTTCACCGTAAACAGTCGTAAACGGACCGTAATGTTTAACCTGGATATGTCGATTTTAGTAAATTTGTAGCAGCACATATCAATAATCGAAATCAAGCACAATCCAATCGATACAATCTATAAAAGAATAAAAACAAAAAGCAAATTTCTTTTGAGCCTTCTCTTTTCATGAGCAGTGAAAGATTGATAGTTTTTAAAAAATCCACTAAGTCGTGCGGCATTAAAATTCGAAAATAAAATCCTTCTAACCGTTTTCAATATTTTTATTATTAGTGAAAGCTAAATACGTACATCAGTTTTTTTGCATTGTGAAATATATTTAGAATTCAGAATTGATCGATTTGTCGTATTGATAAGGAGCGATGGACAAATAACATAAACAGTCGATGAGCAGCGCACCCGGTCGGACAAGCGCCTTTAAAAAAAACGTGTTAAAACACGTTAAAATTTGAACGGATAATAAATCGGAAAAATCGCACATTTTTTTGGATATTTTTTTCGTTAAGACAGTAATGCATTTTTTAACGTTCAGAAGTGTAACGCGTTTTAACCTGTTAATAGATTTTCAGAAAAGATGAATCAAAAAAAGGTAAGACCCTTAAAATTCTTTTCCGTTTGAGTTTATAATGTATTTCATAACGTTTTTCTCTTGTAGTTTATCTACCAGATTATAGTTAAAGTTTTTGGAACTTATTGCGCGGTCCTGATTCGACCATGAGATGTATAGGTTGATAGTCCGAGATGTTATCCATTCGGTCAATCGTACAATAGCAAGTTGAAGTAAAACATACTATTTAAATCGAACGAAATTTTATAGAAATCTGAAGGTGGTATAAAGTTAAGACGAACAATTGTTATTACCTTTTTAGTTTTCATCAAAAAAAATAGCAATATCTTTCATTTAAAAAACTATTTCTTCGGAAATAAAAATTCTTTTTTAATATTTAAAAAAGTTTTCGGAGTTTCAAGGACTTTTTTAAAAAAGATACAATTTTTTTTTCAATATATTTCTCAAGATTTTTTTAATATTTGAATAAATTATGAAAAATTAATGTTAGAAATATATTTCTTTAAAAAGAATTTGAAAAACATTTTAAAACTTTTTGGTTGAATTTTTTAGCACTCTATAGCGTATATATTTCCCAGATTTAAAAAAAAATGTTCACAAATTCTGAAAATATTTATATGCGCATGTGTTAAAGAGGCACATATTTATCTGGAGAGGGCTCGGATGTGAGTCGTAAGAAAATCTATTAAGAGATGTAGATGAGAAAACGCATGAAATCGTAAATACGCCGTTTTTATGAAATTTTAACGTGTTTTAACGCGTTACAACATGAAAGCGTTAAATATTTATGCGTGTAACGCATTAAGACACGTTAAGATTTCATTAAAACGGCGTATTCGCGGTGAGCCACTGTTAAAACGCCGCTTTAGCGACATTTTAACGTGTTATAACGCGTTTTTCGAAGACTTTTGTCTGACTGGGCAGCCGTGCAAAACAAGCCGAGAAGGCATGAGGTGGGCGTGTGAGTGTGGGTTGTAGTTAAGAGTAAGATTGATACACACACGTACACGCACACGCACACCATCAAGCTCGTGATAATATAGAGCTTCATGGTTGAGGAATGCACGCCCACAAGTATTTTGGAACGAGTTTTTAATTAATTTATGGGGTGGGTGTAAGTGTGGGTTGTAGTTAAGAGCAAGACTGATACACACCCACACCCGCTAATATTAATAAAAGATGTTCGCGTACAGTTTTACTCATCGATGATACTGGTTCTATGGGTCACTTGTTGTCATCTGCGAAAGAAACACTTTGTACTATGTTTAAACGTGCTGCTGATATTCTAACAAAACGAAATAGCCAGTGATGCATTTCAAATGCAATTCGTTATCTACCGAGACTATGATTGCAAAGAAGAGAACCTTCTGCAGAGTTCTTCTTGGGAAAGTAAGGATAGAAATTTGAGATCTTTCATGCAAAATATTAAAGTTACATGGGAGGTGATTATGAAGAAGCAATTGGCATTGCGTTGTGGCCTGCTGTTTAGCAGAATGAAGAATCAGATAGAATATCTCAAGTTATTCTGTTAGGAGACGCTCCAGCAAAGGAAAAACCTGTAATAAAGAGCGATAGGCAAGCAAACGGTGGTGAAGCATATTGGAATAAGACTAAATATAAAACAACAACGCATTATAAAGAACAATTGCGAAAAGTAAAGGACCAAAATATTCCTGTACATACATTTTACCTTCATGTTAGTGCAGCAGCTAACTTTCAAACGATTGCGAATGCAATAGGTGGACGCTGTGAATATCTGAATATTCATTGCCTCTAGGTGCTGAACTACTGACCAACTGCGTAACAGAAGAAGTTCTTAGAAAAGCACCTGGTCCTCAGGGAAATGATGTGGTTGCATTGTACAGAAAACAGTTTGTGAAAGCCTTTACTTCTTCGAGGCATTTCATAAAAATATCCAAAGTCGAAAGTGTAAACGTCTTCAATGTTGGGTGTGAGTGTGAGGAAAGGGGGAAAGGGTGTGAGTGCGGATAATAAATATACCCACACCTACACCCTGCTAATCTCAACTTTTACTTTTCAGTAATCAACATAGTCGTAATAATTAGTTTAGATTATGTACTGGAATTCGATAAAAATAAATGCAGAGTTCAATTAACCCACGCGTTTCATGTTTATTTATTAATATATTGAAACACTCATCAGGGCTCTGCATTACAATAAAAACGGCACATAGGATTTTAAAGATGTGGGTGTGGGTGTGCGCAGAAGGTTTCTAGATTTCTTTATCCACACCCACACCCAATAATAGATAGTTTCGCAATGATAATATTAACACAATACAAAATATACTCCTTATTTCTTCTATAAGACTGTCTGTCAGAATTGCAAATCACAAAACTTTTATTCGAAATAAAAAAGCTATGTCGAATACATTGTACATGCATTCAATAACAAAACTTCTTATCGCAAAATGGATATATATGATGGGATTATTTTTATATGCACAACTTGTCGACCAGAAACATCATCAACATCTATACTGATCACTTGGAATCGTGTTCCAGGCTTTAGTATAACTTCTTGTTCACTCTCAAAATATGTATTTTTTTCCAGATCTGCGTATTGATCCATGGATAAGTACCTTTTAATTGCAATGATATAGAAAACATTTAACGCAAAAAGTTCGGCAACCAGGCGATCCATTGATGTCGAAACAAATGGCAACCATTTAAAATATTTGTCTTTTTGACCCACTGCTTGTCGATATTCTTCAATCATTTTACGTGGAGCATAATCTCCACGATAGACAGTCATTGTTTTAGATTTCTTGCGATTCAATTTTTGTAAAAGGCGTTGCTTACTCATAGGACGACCAATACAACTGTAAACAAGATAACAATAAGGACCGAGTGTATCAAGTTTCGTCCGATCATCATCTCGTAATGCAGTATTGACTAATCGAAAGAGAAAACATTGTTTTGTATATAGTTTGATACAACAATCTTGTAGATTTTTCATTCTTTTATGTTCATCCGCTTTCAAAGATTCATCTTTACTTGAATTTAACATACGTATAATTTCATCGACAGTAGTTCTAGGTTCATTACGTCCTTCGAATATCAAGCCTTCGATAAGAGCAGGAAAGATATGATCATATTTCACTTCCAGTTTTCCATTTGTAAATTTCAATAGCCAATCTCGAACGAATTTTGAACCATGATAAGCTGTGTCCACAAAAGTATTCTGTTGTAAATTCATAAGCAAAGGAAATGATAATCGGTCACAACGAAAAAAATCGACGTTTAATCTTCTTTCAATTTCTGAAGATTCATTCATGAGACATCGTCGAACTGGCCGTCGATGTGTTGGATCATTAATCGATAACTCTAACAATTCAATAAAATCGATGTGATGAACTTCGTCAATAAATATTTTGTCAGCACCTTTTTTGAAAGCATTTTCTAAGGATAACAATATTTCATCAGAGTATGGAATCCATTCGTAGCATTGTATCCTATCCAATAATTTTGTGTTACTTTGAAATAGCCAAATAAATTTAGTTTCAATAGATTGTTGTAATAACGAGCGAAGTGACATCAGTCTGATTGACGAAGTGGTGTTCATATTTACTTTCGGCCGATCAAGGTTTAGTTGAGAAAATTTACGTCGAATTAACATGACTTTTGTTTCAGTAGTATATAAATCAAAGACTAGTATGACAATTGAAAACTGTGTATGATGAGTAATGATTCATCTGAAAAGCAACGCCATTTAAAGTCGATACGGTATGTTTTTTCTGAAACGGTAGTGGTTTTAGGCTTGTCCAAACTCCATTTATTCAAACACAATGCATTTGTCTTCAGTTTCGGAACAGATAATTTTATAAGCTTTATCTAACGGAATAGATCGCATTCTTATTCTTTTTTTCATATTCACTGAAAATGCAAGTAGAAAGGATTAGTGAATACTTATGCTTCTCGTATTGCTTAAAGCCGATTGTCCGAAGAATGAAAGAAAACGACCTGAAGTGCGGAAAAAATTTGAAATTAAAATTCTAGTGGATATATAGCACTATTTGTATTTTCGATAAATCGGATGAGTCCTTTTCAGTAAGACTATTTATTTTTATTTTAATATTTCAGTAATATAACATGATATCTAGTGTTTTTCATCTTCAGTTTTATAGCACGTATCGAAAATCTGGATGCTAAAATAAAACAAAAAATGATTTTTTTCTTTTAAATATGGCATCAGTTTTACTTTGTCGCATGGCTCTTCAACAGCTACTTCTCTACGATATTCATCTACTGATAGAAATTGTCGTCGTTGGTTTTCTTTCATCATGCTTCGACGTAAAATAAAAGTACTCAACAAAGCAACTGCAGTGACTCCTGCACAAATCGAATGTCCTTTTCGATAAATTGGCTTATCAACTTCAGGATATACCTTGGGAAAACCAATGTTTTCTTTTAATTTTAATTCTCGAATTATGTTAAAAACTCTCAAGTACTCACTACAAATTTTAAAACTCCACCTAAATGATCTACAGCATGGACACAACAGATAGCCATGGCTCGTTTCGTATGACCACCAACATTTTTCGTCAACCAACTTAAGGCTATTGGAAATGCTGTATACATACCACAACAAGCAATGCAGCTGCTGATATAGATTGCTATTTTACTCTGATCGCCTACGAATATCAGTATAATGAAACCAATCAAAGAAATAAATAAACAGGTGGCAGTATGTAAACCGTGTTCATTATGAAGTGACGATGAATAACTTCCCACTAAACAAGATGCACAAGCAATAACATACATAGGTGCTACCATCAAATGAGTTAAAGGCGCCGATGCGTTGATACCATGAAGCAATGACGGTAGGGCTAACGTAAAACATAAAATAGGAGTCACATTGCCAATGCCGATTAACATGTGAAGATAAATTCGTCGATCAGTAAGCGCATATTTTACTTGTCGCCATGAAATCCAAGAATCAGAATTCGGTTCGCCATTTGCCTTACCCGCATCCTCTCGAAGAATATTTGTCAGAAGTTCTTTCTCGCAATTGTTTAACCCTTAATTCCCAAAAGAAAATTCAAAATTATTTTCACTTTTAGTTTGTATTTTTACATTGGACAGTTTCTGGGATGTTGCCGAGAAAAATGTAAATAATAATACCCAGTACAGTTATGGGTAAACCCTCAAACATGAAGATCCATTGCCAGTCTTTCAGACCAACAATACTGCTGATTTTAGTGATTCCGTATGACTACGATAAGAAACATATTTTTTAATTTATTTTCTATTGAGTTCACTTCAAGGGGTAAAACACATATTCAAAGTTATTTAAAAAAAGAATCAAAATTAATGATTTCAAAACAATACTTGCCATGATCGCTCCGAAACTACAACCAAGAATAGCACCTGCATGGAAGAACGAGATTCTCATTGTTTGCTCAGCTTTTCGGTACCATAGAGAAAGATAAATGGTAAGACCAGAAAAATGTGCTGATATGACCATCCCCTTCAAAATTTAAATTAGAGAATATCATTATGTTTCTACTTCCGAATTACTTTACCAGAAGAAAACGGACAACAAACAATTGTTTTACATTTCTTACAAAAGCCGTACCAATCATAATTGCTCCCCATAAGATCATGCATAGTGATAAGTAAATTTTCGTACCCAGAAAACGTAATAGAATAAAACTAGGAATTCCAAATAGTGCCTCAAAATAAAATATAAAAAGAGAATAAATTTACCGAGAGCATAATCCAGAAATAAATGATAAATTAATATTGTTAGTGAAAATAGGATAGAAGAGACCCCTATCGTCATAATGACCGAAAATATGCGACCGGAGCGCAAAAGACTGAGGGCGAAACAATGAATTATCTTCAACCACAATATTTGGTCATCATTTTTTATAAAAAATATTTTAGAAATAACAAACACCATGAACTTGACGCAAAAGTTTCGAGTCTTTTTCAATGGGAAATTGAAGACGATATCCATTTCTTCCAGAAATGCATGCTGTATTCAAAATATTGTGTGTTAATTTCAGAGACTTCAGGAACGTAATCAAGTTGATTACTTTGTTCCTTACTTCTCTAAAATATTGTTAATTAATTCGGCAAAAAGAAAGTGTTGTTTTCAATATATATTGGCTTATCATCTGACACGAATTTTTCAATGAATTCTCAAGTTTAGTTTTCAATACTACTTCGTTCAATCGACAAGCATGGCTTGTGTTTAGGATAAAAGAGACTTCATGTTAACTTACATAGGCTGCATATAACAAAGTAACGCCCAAACTCTCTTCTTCTGGAGATAAGTTGAGGTCAGCTTTCAATGTGGTTAGTTCTGTATGCCCTAAAAACATGCCATCATTCGGAAAATTGCAATCAGAAAAATATCAAGAATACCTGTAATCATTTCAGAGCCGAACGCAGAAAATTCTAGTAACATGAGAAAAGGAATCAAACGTTTATCAAGTTTTTTGATTAATCGACGAATAGCTTTTTGTAGTTGTAGTTCTTCTATGTTTTCTTCAACGGTTGTCATCGTATATGATTAAAAATATATCTGAATCGTTTAGAGAAAGAGATACAAAATCAATATTTATGTGTTGGGATAGTCTGCAAGTGGTTCATTGATAGCGTACCCCAAGGGGGAAACGGCAGACTTGAAGTAGAAAAGTACGTCAAAGTACATCAAAGTAGACTGCTTGAAGTAGTTCAAAGTAGGACCAAGTAGCTGAAGTAATCTCAAGTACTTCAAAGTAAACTACTTGAAGTAGCTTAAAGTAGCTTAAAGTAGCTGAAAGTAACTTGAAGTGCAAAAGTCTGCTGTTTCCCCCTAGGTGTACCCACTTGTTTTAGACAGTGACGTTGCCATAACTCAGTAACTTAACAGAGTAAAGAACTGAACTGTACACTACAATACGACCCAGGTCGAAGAGTACGGACCAGTTTCCACAGGAAAACACCGGAAATCAACGGAACGTGGAAGCAGTATTCCCGCCGGAAAAATTTCGAACTTTTTTTCCGGAGAATTCCTGTTCTTTCCGACAGGAACTGGCCGAAAGTCATCCGGAAAATGTCCGAAAATTTTCGGGCCGGAATACTACTTCCACGTTCCGTTGATTTCCGGTGTTTTCCTGTGGGAATCGGAGGTTTTTCCGGCTCTTTCCTGCAGTATCCGGTGGCCGGAACGATCGACCTGAGGATATATAAAGACTTTTGTTTCAGTGTGTAAAAGCGCCATTTCCAGTAGAAGTTAGAACAGCTAATTAGGGGCAACACTTTAACTTTAAAATACTTTAAGAAAGTAGTAAAAGTTAAATTAAACTTTAAACTTTAACTTTTATTGAAGTTAAAGTCTAAAATACCCTTATTTTCACTTCACTTTAAATTCAAAGTTAAAGTAGGTACACTTTAACTTTAATTTTAAAGAAAAGTTAAAGTCCCATCCCTACAGCTAATCTAACAATAATTTAGTTTAATTTGTTTTTGAAATGTGTTTTTATAAACAGACGTCACAAAGACATAATGCTAGCACATTTATCGATTATTGTTTGAGCTTCTTATAAAAATGAACACATTTTTTTAGGGTGTGAGTGTGGGGTGTGGCGTGGGTGTCTTATGGATAACGAAATCTAGAAACCTTCTGCGCACACCCACACCCTTACCCAATTCATTGGCAACATGCATTTCTTGAGGATGTGGCCATACTGTATTTGGTGGTGAACGTTCTCCCTAAAAGCTTCTATGGACTTATCTAACTGTATTCTACTTATGATCAGAGATTATATTGAAATAATGTATTAGTGACGCTCAATTTCATTTACGCAGATTAGAAAAATCTATTACCTTTAATGGAGATCAACAACAAGGAATTGAATATCACTTGAAGTAATACCCACTAAGTAGAGTAATAGAAGGGATCGATGCAGCATAAATCTCATCTTGTATCAAATCGAGATATCTTGCCTATTGATTATATAGGTTTGACCTATTGAGTCATTAATCTTACATACTATTTATTCTAGCTCACTATCAATCTATCGGGTCGACCATAAAGAATGGCGGTCTCAGTATTTTGTGAATATCTCGCGCAGCTTTTATCGCCCAGATTTCGTCGTTTATTAAAAAGCTTCCGCATTCAGTTCTCTACAAAATCGTATGAAGGGAGTTTACACAAGATTTAGGCGTGAAACCCTCTGTGGTAAACACTGGTATGCTCTGAAACGGTCCGCTTTCAAAGATGTTTCTTTTCGTTTTGTTGCATTCACGCTGGTGTAGGAGTTGATATAGAAAAATTGAAGATGCCATTTTGTAGCTCTTGAAAAAGCCTATCAGCCGGGCGGTGATTGAAAAATTCAAACTTTGAAACGTGCATGAATAGAAGCTTTCTCTTCTGTTGTGACGTTCCTGTTTTTCGAACTCGCCATGAGACTTCATCGTGAACTTCATGTGGTAAGGTCACAACATAACTTTATATGGTCAAATTTTTCCGAGTTCGAAGAACAATGCTTTTTCTATACTAGTCGAATAGCTTAATTGGCCTACACTTCGTTTTGGCAACACATTGTGTATGAGAAAAAAATGTTCAATTATTCCAACTCGCTTTTCAAGGCTAACTAACCCTGGAATCGCTTGGTCTTATACAAGCGACTCGTCTCGAGTGCTATGAGAAAGAGGATGCTTGCAAACAGCAAGAAATGTGGATCTCAATGGTTCGACGCCTGAGTAGCCAGAGGAAGAAAGAAAATTAATATTGCGAAAATGAGCATTTGAAAAGGGGTCTTTTCACCACGTACGAGTGTTCACCACATAGGGTTTCACACTTACATTTTGTATAAACTCTTTTCCTGTGATTTTGTAGAGAACTGAATGCGGAATCTTTTTAATAAAAGACGAAGTCTGGGCGATAAAAGCTGCGTGAGATATTCACAAAATACTGAGACCGCCATTCCTTATGGTGGACCCGATATTAACATTCAACAAAATGATAAACTGTTATAGGCATCGATAGTGCTCGAAAATTCTCTTTTATTTTCATTTTTCTAGGAAATCAAGCTGGTATTTGTTCATTAGTCAAAGACATATAATCAAACGAATCACTTCACAATACTATATTTTCCTCGTATTTTATAACTAGCAAACGAGAACAACATACTACTTTGAGAGGAACATCCGAAAGTACTTAGTTTGATAATCTTGAATAATCAAATGATAATCTTATCAAGACGCGTAGAGATTACATCGAATATCTGAATTGTATGCAACATATGACAACAAATATTTGCTTTTTGTTTTACTTAAATATGTTATTGACAAGCAAGATGAATGTCAATGATTGTTTATGCGCTACTATCGAATACATGAGAAAGAATGTCCTTTCATTAACAAAAGATCATAAAATATTTTCAATTTTTGATATGGCACACACAAAAGCCACATTATTTAAAACTAAAGAAATTCAAATGCACAATTATATTGGTTTTCATATAATGAGAATCATAAAAAAGAACTGTTGAATATTTTAAAATTCTTAAGTCTAGTTATACAATTTATACTAGTCATAAAATCGATGTATATACTCAGGACTGGTCCGACTCAGTCAATATTGGGGGGTTGTTCAGAGATTTTTGGGGGGTTGTTGCAGGTAAACTATAAATGAAAATTTTTTATATGGATACATTTAATTAAAATTTGGGGTTGCATCGCGATTATTGGGGGGTTGTCACAACCCCAACAACCCTAGTTCGGGCCAGCCCTGTATATACTATTATGCGGCGTTTAGTTTTAGTTGTGGTTGATCGTCATCGTTGTCTCAAGTGAGCCATATTTAATTGAATGTGTGGGGTGTGAGTGTTGAATCCACCCAATATCACAGCCACAGCCACACCCTGTTTAATCTTAACTGTCTTATTGTCCTTTCATTCAAGGTCGATT
Source organism: Rotaria socialis (assembly GCA_905331475.1). NCBI lineage: Eukaryota > Metazoa > Rotifera > Eurotatoria > Philodinida > Philodinidae > Rotaria > Rotaria socialis. The sequence continues at coordinate 15,659 of CAJNYU010000823.1, read as the reverse complement.
CTTTGCCAAAATCCAACACGTAGTGCATGTAACATGGATTTAGTCGTTTAATAATTTCTTCTAGTAAATAGCTTGATTTAATAACTAATCAACGTGTCGACGAAAGATATTCATGGAAATTTTCAACGTGATTTAGAAGTCAAATATTAGGATCTACATGATGCTTTATGAAATTAAAGTTTTTAATGTCGCTATCAGACAGTGGGTAAATAGATTAGACTTAATAAAATTATCAACTTATTCTCTAGCAATGATCTATCTGTGTATTATCTCTAATAAAACATTGCATTGAATTGCAGTTGGATCTTTTTAGCTTGCTTGTCATGAGACGTAATCCATTCTTTTTTATGTTTTTATGTTACTATGTGAATTCCTTCTCGAAAGTTGGTATGATCAAAAAGATTTCAAAGAAATAAAAACAAGACGCAAAGCAAACAGTAGCGGAATAAAAGCATTGTCATTCTGCAAAGTAAACGAATCATTGGAGAAAAAAATAAGCGAACGACGCCAGATGAAAAATAACTCTAATTGACAACAACATAAAATCAACGCAAAAAGATCATTCCAATTTAAAAACATTCAGCTGCGTTTCTTTAAATATACATTAACTAAAGTTGTGCTGCGTTTTCCGCACTAATTGAATTATTAACTAAACAAAGGTAAAAAGGTAACAGTCTAGAATGTCCTTTTCGTTTCCGTCCTTACATATAAATATACATGAAAGAACGAAAAAATGAAGGACATTTCGTCCGAGGACATTTTTTGAAAGGACATTCTAGACTGTATTCGGTAAAAAGAAAAAATATATTATTTTACGGTTAATGTGTTGCTTCTTCAATGCTCATTTGAGATGATCGAAGTGTCATTGTTCTTTGTGTTCATCTTATTGTTGAATAACCAATTCATAATTTTACTGACACCCAAATGTTCGAAACATGGAGCAGCAATAACAAAAACTAAAGAAATTCTCAGATAAATAGAAGGTTTTCGCTTTGATATCCTTGCACTCTTACTTATAAATCGTCATGCATTATTGCTGTGAAGTTTTTAATGTTGCTATATGTAGAATCCTTCTCAAGAGAGGGCATCTATGAAAAATTTTTGAAAAAAAATGAATTAAAAAGAAGGCGGAAGCAAGATCAGTAGAAACGGCATTAGAAAAAGCCTTGTCATGTTGTAAAGCAAACCATTTCTTCGAGAAAACTCAGCACAACAACTTTCGTCGACAAACAGTACAGCAAACAGAATTCTCCAAATTATTTTCATTTTAACTATTGAGACACATTAGGTGTGTTATGTGAAAAATTGGTAAGGCACAATACGTGCGATTTTTTATATCCTTTATATGTAATTTATCTTCTATCTTGAATCTTTCATTTATCTCAATTTCGACAGTTAATCCTTTTCTTCATACAATTCATGGAGTAACCATCCTGATCTGGAGTTTGTTGAAATATCATCATAATTAGTAAACGCTCAATAAATACATAAACTCCGTAAAAATAGTAGAGAGCATTCGAACTTTCTTCGATTGCAAATTTCAATTTGAAGCGATGCAGTTCAGCTATCAAAAACGAATCAGGATATATTGTATATGTAACTGATTGAATCTATTTTTCTTGACTTGAATGTATTGTACTCAGCTATTTTGTTATTTTCATATACTGAGGGAATTCATATATACAGTTTATTGTTTGATCTTGTGATGAATCAATTGATAATTATTTTTCACTAAATAACGTAACTGTTTTAATCAAACAACTTCCGTATAAAGTAACATCCAGGGATCGCAGCAGGGAGGTACCAAAAAGAAGAAAATTCAAAAAAAGAAGGAAAGGAAGGAATTTTCCTGGAGTGCTGCGCTGTAACGAATAAATTGTATCCGACGTCCAATAAAAACGATAGGACTGAGCTCCGGAGTGTAAAGTAATTTTCGAATTATTATTTGGTTAAGTTGCAACACCGTTCTCTTGGTTTTATAGAGAAAACGACCAGAGAACGAATTTCAAAGACGAAGGGTGTGGGTGGCTGTGGGTGTGGGAGTGGGTGGGTGGTGCGGGTGTCAGTGTGAATAATAAATATACCTTCACTCACACCCGCACCCTCAACATTAATTACATTTCCTTATCTCACATGTCTTGATCTCACACTGACAACTGTTGGCTAAGCAGAATTGTTTCTCTTGAAAAAGAATATTCATCTACCTCGTTTGTTAAATCTCTCCGTGGAATACAAATCACTGACAACAATAACAAATAATTTTACCAATGATGCAACACATTTTTATTTCGATAAATTGAAAAGTTTTGATGTATGTGAACCATTTGATCGTCCAGAAAATTATCACCAATATTTTCCTTTCCTGTAAATTGTTCCAATAACAGTAAAATACGTCGAGACAACTAAATATTTTTCATTTATGAAATATTGTAACAAAAAACACGAGAAGAACTAGACGACATTTTAGTTTCACTCGACCACAAAGTGCAAAAAACATCAGAGATGCCCACAGGGCAGAAATTCAAAAATGCTCTGCTGTGTACAGGGTACGACGGAAAGAGGGAAATTGCAGGGCAGGGCTATACCTCCATGCCCTGCAAATTCTGCATATACTTACTTTAATTCGAAAATAGCAGAAATTTTATTTTTCTCGGAAGCGTGAAAGAAACTAAAAAAAGTCAGATGGTGTTATAAATTGGTAAATAGATTATTTCATTATATTTATGTTTGTATATGATGACCGTAAGGCTCAATCAAAGTGGTAGGAAAATAATAAAGAAATCATAATAGTACACATATATTTATAATCGTAATAGTTGCTCATCGTATTATTTCAATAAAACTATACATCGCTATCATCGTCGATAGATTCATGTATTGATATATTATTTGTCTCTGCTGGAGATGAAAATGAAGTTTTTATTCTCTTCATTAAATATATTTACTGCGGATCACCAGTGGTGGTGTATCTTCATCATATATACTTCTTCAATTAGGAATAATTTATTATTTGCTAATCATTCGTCTATTTGTTTAATTATATTTCAAATTAAGAAAATCACTTAAACTTAAAATTAAACATGAAAACAATTCTTCTGAATTTGCAGGGCAGGGCAGGACTAAAGGGTGTGTGGGTGTGCGTGTAGATACGAATGAGAGGAAGACTCACAACCACCCCACACCCAACGCATTATTGATTGTTAAGATATTTTACTAAAATCCAATGTCTATTTTATTTTAGCTACAACAAGTCGGTAATACTCCAACACGCATTGGCGATCTTTCGATTGAAACAGGCAAACGCAAAGAATGTGCATATACATGGGATATGAATCGGAATACAAATGTTTTTTTTTTTATCCATTTGATACTTATCGACCTCGAGCACGTTTTGATCGTCTTTACTTTCGTCCATCAAATCAGAATACAAAACAATTTAAACCAGTCTATTCTGAACTTGAAGTTTTCGAAGAATTACCAGGAATAAAACGTTATTGTTCAGATCATTATGCTATTCAAGCTTATTTCGATATTTTATCAGATATTTTCGTTAAACGACAATTTATTTTTCTCTTCTATGTTGATATTTTTTATAACAATTAATAAAAGATTAAAAAAAAGATCACTCTAAGAACGTTTGAATAATTGAAATTCTATCAACAAATATTTCAATTGCATTCTTCATTTTTTAAAAACTAAATTCGAATTTAAGGCCGAAACATTTAAGAATAATATTCGCCAAAATGATTTGCAAAGAAAATAAAACATTTTAGAAATTCATAATTGATTATAGATAAAAAAATAAAAATGATCATGAACGATTTTTCAATAAGATTTATTTTCAATGAAATATTCAATAGATTATTTGAATATTTTATTCAATCATTCAAAAATATCAATATCGATACAATGAATAGTTTATGTAATAAGAATGATCTTTATGAAAATATTTACTCGAAAGGATATTTTATTCAAAAACGAAATTACTGAAAATTTTAATCGTATATTAAAAAAAAGATTAATCAAGCAGGTATTTTAAATCCTTTATAATATCTATATTATCTATTCAATTTTTTTTTATTGAATGAAACAGAAACTCACTATCGCTCTCTGTAACACGTTTAACAGATGAAAGCTCTGATCGAATTCATTCACAACTTTGAAAATATGTTACAAAATTAATATCCTTTTGAACTGTTTATTAATTGGTCAATTGATTATAATGATATTATCACAATCATAATTAAATAGTTTTTCAAGTCCATTAAATAGATATATATTTAGTAAGACAAAATGCTAAGATCGTTAAACTTCGTATGCATGTGACTAGGGGTGCATCAGCTCCAGCTCAAAAGTTCAGCTAAGCTGAGGGAAAAAGCTGTTCGAACGTTCTTTCGGTAGGAGCTGATTGATTTGAACAGCTCATTCAAAAAGAGCTGATCTGATCGAACAGCTCTCTCTCTCTCTCTCAAGAACTGATTGGCATTATGCCAAAAATACTACCCAAAATCTTCTTGAATTCACTTTAAATAACATATACAATTTTTCAAGGGTCATCTTCGGAAGTTCTTTATAACTTTTCAAAGATTACTAAAAGATAGTAAGTACAATTTTTCGAGAGCTACTTACTATTAGTAACTCTAACTATCTATCATTTTTTCAGAAGTGATACTTACAGGTTTTTCAGCGCTGTCTGGAAATGGTATTTAAAGCATTTATGAGAAACAATTTAATACGAATGTTGAAGTATATGGATAGATTTGGATAGTATTTTTGGCATAATGCCAATCAGTTCTTGAGAGAGAGCTGTTCGATCAGATCAGCTCTTTTGAAAGGAGCTGTTCAAAACAATCAGTTCCTACCGAAATGAACTTTCGAACAGTTCCTCGCTCAGAACTAGAGCTGAACTATTGCACCCCTACATGTGACATCTATATTCAATATTAAGCGTTTACATCTTGAAGAGACTGTGGTTATATCTTTACGCCAATAATACATAATAATCTTTTGTTCTTCTTTGTTTTTTGTTGCTGTGTTGATGAGCAAAAATATTTTTTTAAGGTTGATCGAACGATTGTTTCTTTTCTCCAATGATTCACTTAGATATTTAATTGAATTCTATTTTACATTGTAATTAAACTCGAAAGTCTAATGGCAAATAATAGTATGGAATTGGATTTGAAAAACCATTTATTTCACCTTGGAATTTCCGATGACTTGATGGATCACTATCCGATAATAAAAATGTCACTAACTGCATTAACAAATATTTTACGCAACCGTCATTTACAGAAAAACTTCATTCCTCATTTTACTCCAATCGAAGAATATCGATACGATTTTCCAGTAGACTAAATACAAATCAAGTTAATGCGGCATTTTGTCTTGTTTTTTTTTTTATTTAGAACGATGAACCTCAATCGATATTAAGTCAAATAAATCAAGTATTTACTGAGACGAACTTGCCAACAATTATATTTCAAGAAGATAGTCAGTTGGGTGCTGTTAATGATTGCTCAGCCTATGGTCTGTATAACGGACGAAAATCTCTAGCCGATGAAGACATTATCTACGTGAATAAACAAGTAATGCCAATGTCCTTTTAGTATTGGTATATAAACTTCAATCCTATATGTATATATGATTAAGTTTGTCGATCGATATCACACATCAGAATTGAGCAGAGAACACCTCAACACTTGCTTCCGGGTTCGAATTTTCATGAATATTTACCTTTATATGAAACACAATTTCATAATCTAAACTTTAAAACTGTTCTGGTGCCTAATATCTTTTGAACGCTTTGGATATTTTTATTTTATTCTATTCTCTTTTTTTATTAATTTAGATTTTGGAAAGTTCAACATTGTCTGGAAGTTTAGATTATCTCGAAAAATACGCAGCGATTGTTTTATTTTCAATGTTACACGAAATTGGTCACTGGGCTTTTTTTAAATTTGCCTGTCGACTGAATAAAGAAAAAGTAACACCATGTGGTAACTCTATAAACGGATCTAATGGGTTTCAGATATTGAAACCGAATCTAATTGAAAGTTACAATGGTCGAATTGAGTTAAATACGAAATGAGGAAATCGAATCAAATGAAAGATTTGAGAAAGTACATCGAATCGAACTTAAATAATTCGTTTCCGTCTCTGATAAAATGCTATATCGTATTTTTTTCTTTTCTTGCATTTTTACAGGAATATTAATGGAGGAGTCTGGAGACGCAATAGAACACTTGATTTTCGGATTTCGAATTCAACACTATGGCGCCACGCACCCAAAATTCCACGTATGTATATAAAATAGATCATCAATCACATGCAATTTCAAATAGTTCATCTTCATTCAAGCTTCCAGAAATTAGTGATGAGTGTTGCTTACTAGAGTTTCACTAGATTGAAAGCTTTTACAAAGTAACTATTAATTGGATATTCAGAGAGAAATCAAGTTCAAGCTGGTGTTAGACTAAAGACAATAGTAGTGTTGGATTGATGGATATGAATTCTCAGTCCTTTTTGTACACGCTCGAGAAATAATGATTCTAGTGGTTAATTTGATTCGGCACTCCTGACGATAATCAGTATTCATGACTAATCTTCTCTTTTGAACAGAAATAGAAACTTAAGCCATTGGACGCTCTCGAAACATGTTCTGAGAGATGAGGCACAAAGACATCACTGAAACAAGCATGTAACGTCATATGTATATTTCTCGTGTTGTTACTTCAACATAAGGGTCACTAGCATGCAGGGACCGCGCGAATTACATAATACTGGGAGAGATGAGGCGAGATGGAAGGAATATTGAAGGGGGAAGGGTATAAAGGGGTATTTTCAACAAAAGAAAGCGAAAAACGTACAGAAAATTTACTTCTATTGCTGAAAAGAAATGAAAATTTTCAATTATTGGGGGGTTTACACCCACTCCCGCAGCCCATGCTAGCATGTCTTATCCATTTTCGATGGCACAATATTCATTTTTGTTTATAGATTGATGACATCGTTACGAAAACCAGTAGCATGCGACAATATCGAATCGTACCGAATAAATATCTGCACAACTTGTTCGAAGCTGAAACGTATACAGGTTAGTGTTATCCAAAGCATAGTTTTCGTTTGTTTTTACTTAGCGAGGGGAGGGAAGATGTGAAAGAGAAAGTCTCCCAAAACTAGAGAGAAACAGTTTTGCATTTTTTTTCAGAAAATATATGTTATTAGCTAGAATTTGTAATGCTTTCTCATTCAGTTAAGAAAAGAATTTTTCGCTGCTTTCTTGTAAATAAATATGTGAGAAAAAATTTGTTTTTCTAGTCGTAACCTTTTACATTCATAAATTCTAATTTCAAAGTTAATGTTCTTGGAAGAATTATTTCATGTTTTGCCTACCACACTCATCATCACTATCATCATAATTGCTTTGAATGTATATATTGATATTGCGAGCTTTTGTTCTTCTTGGAAGCATGAAAAAGTTTTTAACAATATCATCTAAATGAAAATAGATCGTTGTAAAAAATAGTTCGAACTTAAAGAGAAAATAAGTTCCTATGAAAGAGAATATAAATTAATATAAAGAGAAAATAGTTCGAACCTAAAGAGAAAATAAGTCCATTTAAAAGAGAAAATAGATCCGTATAAAGGAAAAACTAGATGATTGCCTTTGGTAGGCTTTATCCAATCTAGAAATAAATTAAAATCGTCTACAAAGTCACAAAGAAAATTTCCAGGGAGAAAACTATAACGCAAAATAATTTGAGTAGGGGAGGGGATCCCCAGCTCATCGTAAACTATGATTCAAAGCGTTCTATCTTGGGGTTTTTGCATAATCATTATTGTTTCGTTATAGGTATTATTAATTCCGCATCATTGAAAATTACAAATGAATCATTGATGTCGAGTCCGGTGCTCGATGAGGAACTTATGAAGTTCCAAAATAAACGTGTTTTCGATCCAGTGGATGAACTCAAGTTGTGCCCGACTCGAGCATCTTTTCAAAAAGAAACTGAGAAAAGAGTGTTTCAGCCGTGTGATAAAGTATTTCGAAAAATAAAATTTTTTTCTAAATGATAGATTTTCGTTAGATTTGAACTCAGCGAAATAGCTTCCGACAATGAAGAATAACTTTCATCTGACATCGCATGAAAATTCTTGAAACTTTCATGTCAAACTAAATAATGAAAAAGAAATTTTACGGTGTTGCACTATTTTTAATGACAATAATATTTACATAATTAAATATAAGTACCAGAGAGAAAAATGTACAAGTATGAAAGAATTTCTCTATATCGAAAGAGAAGAACTTGATGGAGAAAATGATTATTTTGTTTATTTCCAACATTTCTTAATAATCAGAATAGAATTGAGTGTAAATTCAATAAAAAGATTTTCATTTCGATTGATATATCGAATGCTGATAAAGAACAACTCTTGGCTGATTGATTTCTTTCAATATAAAAATTTATTCTTGTTTGATATATGTTAATTGAAAACTAACAAATTGGATCGAATGAACAAGGGACATCTTAATTGCACCAACAAATATTTTTAATTTTATTCCAATTATTTTATCAAATAAATAACCTACTATTAACAAATAAAGATTTTCAAAATCTCAATGAATATTCAAATATTTTGTTTGGTTAACCTTGGATGTCTGTTATTAAATTTGATAGTTATTCGAATTTCAAATCGTGAAAATTTTTTAGTTTTCTTTTATATAGAACAATAATAGAAGATAAATATATCGATTCATTTTGAGCGAAGAAAACTCTCGATTTGACATGCCTAAAAAAGAAACCGAAATTTATAAATATTTTCATTCTGTTTATGTGCATTAAATAATTGTTTCGAAACAAAAAATTTTCCTTTTATTTATCATCAACGATTCTCTGTTAAAAGATCCATGTTGATATGTAAGTAACGTGTTCAAATAAAATGTCAAAATAAAGCTAAACAGGTGATCAGGCTAATTTATCTTTTGAGAAAAGCTTTTATTACTTCGAATATAGTAAAGTCCATTGCTATCAATCAAATCGAATATACTGATTTCTGTCAAATATTCAATGTTAACTCGAAAACAATGAAACTTATCGAATATTTTCTATGATAAAACAAATTCGAATTTAATTATTTGAGAATAAAAACAAAGAATAAGTTTAAATAATTCAGATATTTGTAGCTATTGTTTAAGACTAGAATTGAGTATAGATTTTATCTTCAATTTTTCCGTTCTTCCTCTTGCATTAACACCGAATAAAACTTAGCTATGAAGAATATTTACAAAATCGAATGAATTTCTTTATCAATAGATATCATGTTAGTATGCTAATATTTGATTCTCTCAACTTTGGTCGAAAAAAAAATCTGAAGATAAATATATTGAGAAGTAAAAACCCTCGAAAAAATTTGAAAGCTGAGATTAAAATTATTGAATAATACGCTTTGGAAAATTTATGCATGAAGTTGCCATTGGGAGTTGATTTTGAATTATGTATCATCTAAGATGGTTTTGCTTCTTTAAATTAGTACCATTTTTTTAAATTTTTCTACATTGTTATCTTTCGACCAAAGTTGAGATTACCCTAATATTCAATCTCGTATTGGTTGCGAAGGTTTCTAATAAAAATAGTTGATTAGAAATGCTATTAGTATTTCGAATAGATTCATTTTAAATAATTAACATTGAAAACAATGAATATTTAGCATTAATCAATTCTATTTTAAAAATAAATCTTCTTTATAACAATATAATTAATCAGAACGATTTTTATGCATCATGTTGACACAAGCAAATTTTAATGGCAAACAGGCAGTTTTGATTATAAAAAAGAAGCATTCTTCTTCATTTACTTGCTTCACTTTTTTTTATTGAAAATTGGGAAAAAGAAAGAAATGACATCTATGATGTTGTAAGAAATTTGTTTTGTTTTGTTTTTTAATCTTGATAAAAATAAATAAATAAATGAGACAGAAAGAGAAATAAATCCTTATAATTGATTGTCCACTAATTTGACATTTGAAATCGGTTTCGAATATTGATATTAAATTAAAATTTCTCATTTTAATATCGCCAAGTGTTTTAACTAGAACAAAATAAAATAACACAACAAAAACCTAATCAATAGAAATTTTTTTACCTATTACACTAAAGCCATCGATATGTGTTTTGTCTAAAATATTTTATTTGAAAAGTTTATTTTTATAACAAGAAAAAAAACTTTTTCAGAATTTCTTCCATTTATAATATTTTCTTTTTTAGTTTCTATTTCATGTGAATTTTATTTTACGTTTGAATAAGATCCTTTTGAAGATATTGATCCATAAATATTTAATTAAATAAAAATAATTATAAAAGGAACAAGAGAAAAAGACTAGCTTTAGTGGTCTTGAGGCAGCAGATATTTTTGAAAAATTAAATAAATATTCATAATCAAATGCATTAATATTTGATTTAAATTTTCCAGTAACTTGTTCATTAGGTGTTCTTCCTCGAAAAAGTAGCATTATATGAAAACTAGTTGAACCACTAATTGGAATAGTTAACCTTACAATAAGCATCATTAGTATTAAACATATTATTGAAGATAAATCTCCAATACTTGAATGAACTTTTAATACATAATACAAGTATATACAAAATAATAATACAACAAACACGTGAGTTAATAGACTTAGTAAAAAAACAAATAAGACAATGATAATTTCGACGACGTTATCACAAATTTAATAGTAACATTAAGTTTTACAGAGATTATTTTTATTTTTTGTTTTTAAATTCAAATCAAAACCTACCAACACAATTATTTAACCAAGGACAATGATGATCAAATGTTTAAAATCGATAAGAAAAATATTTTTTCTATTGATACATAGGGTGTGCCGTAGAAAGACCGAAAGGAAAAATGTCGAAAGGGAAAAATATCGAAAGGAAAAATATAGAAAATGACGAAAGGAAAAATGTCGAAAGAAAAATGTCGAAGGAAAAATATCGAAAGAAAAAATATCGAAAGGGAAAAATATCGAAAATTTGCACTAAGATGTTTTTATTCTTGAAATCATAATAGCATCATAGCATAGATCATAGATAAATAAGAGTTATAAAGAAAAATACACATATCCAATATTTACTAGTTGTTGCTGTTGTATTCAGTTTGAAAATATATTTATCTGATACAAGGAAAGGTTTTCCTTTTTACGACTGAATAAATGAAATAACTGGAGTTGGCGGATGATTCTCACCAGATAAAAATGAGCAAGCTGTAGTCATCATGATAAAATTTTAATCGTTGTATACTATTTTACGCCTATTTTAGCTAGTTTTCATAAGATATTACTTATCAATAGTATCAAGGGCTATCATTGTCAAACCAATGGAATAATCAGATCAACAACAATGAACAACAAACTATTAGAACCTTCATTTAGTAGACGTCGCTTTTTTTATCTTTTCTGTTTTCGACATTTTTCCTTTTCGATATTTTTCTTTCGACATTTTTCCTTTTCGACATTTTTCTCTTCGACATTTATCCATTCGACATTTTTCCCTTTCGATATTTTTCTTTCGGTGTTTTTCTTTCGGTATTTTTCCTTTCGATATTTTTCCTTTCGGCCTTTCTACGGCCAACCATACATAGTGATAACTTACATCAATACAAAAGTTACATACAGAACGATGAGAACATCTCGGAGACCCCAGGTCAAGATTTAAGGACTCCGTATACGGTCGTATTTTAACTGGATTTAATCGTTTACGATAGTTTTTCATCGAATACTTGAAATAAATATTTACACTGTATTAGGCTTGATTGCCTTTTCCAGTTTATTAGAAAACAGTTAGCAAATCGATTTTTTCACAAACGAAATCGCAGCACGTTTTTGACACATTGTAACTTTTCAAATGGAACTGTGACTGAGAGACAACATACTTGAAAAAAGTACTTAGAAAAAGAGTACGTTGAACAAAGTACCAGAAGAAATATCGATGAAAAGGAAAGAAGCAGCGTACATAAATTGTACAATAGGTAAATGTAAAAAAACGTTCATGAAAATTGTACAGAAAAACATTTTCAGCTGACTATTCGATAATAATGTCTCTACCTTTGTTCAGTTGTAGATTGATGAGTGTGTATTTGAGAAAAGACTAATTGCATCAGTATTCTTCATAAATTCTCGTACAGCTTCATTACGTTCGTTTTCGTCGAACCTAATTTTGTTGAAATTTAAAGAAATTATAATGAAAGTTTTTGCTGTTTGAAATTTTACCTTTGATAAAATAACACCATAAAATTGTCGACGTGTTGGCGTACTATTTGTATTTCGACTATATAATGGTACTGTTTGTTGAAATGGTACTTCTCGATAAAATTCAGCACTTGCAATATTCCAACATTCCAAATATATTTTAAATATTTCTACTTCTTCAACCTCAGGTTTTAAAAGAAAGACACTGTAATGCTTCAAGTAAAGTTTCTTTTAAGTCAGATGTACGTTCAATCATTACGCCATGTTCTTTTAAAAAATTCGATAGAAATAAAGCTAAATTTTTAATAAATCTTTAATGGCATAATCTATTCAGTAAAAGATGAATATTAAATCAAAACAAGATAAAAAAAATTCTTGTTGCTGTCTTTCGTTGAGTCATTGTTCAACGGCAAAAAATCAATAAATTTATCTTCATATTGTGAAACCTGAGTACCAGCTAAAAATGTAGTAACCATATTTGTTTCGAATATATAGCCAAGTGGAATTCAACTTAGAAAACATAAAAGTGTTTTCAATGCAATCAAAGTAATGGTGGATGACGAGATTTATCCTGTAGAGCAGAACCTGAACAGCTGGCAACCCTGCTATCAAGTAATCATCATAAAAATCTAAAAGAAGATAATCATTTCGTACCACTACGTTTTTTGCTTTATACGGAGACTTATTGGTTGATAAGATTTTTTTATTCTAGAATTATAGCTAATTCGATGCGATGAGTATAGAGTTTAATAACTATGATTTATTCTTATCACCTAAAATATTTTTACAAGCTTAAATCATCTCGATCGGCAACGAAGTACGTCCTACCGCTTATTGAGAGTTTAGTTTATTGGTATATTACTGTCCGGATCAAACCATATCTCATATTCAGAGATTGTGTTCAGTTAAGAATCAGTTATTTTTATAGATAACTTGCATTTTATTTTCAATTATTCTCTGGCATGTATAGTTTTACTTTAAAAATCACTTTTCTCTTGTACATTCAATCATAGGTGCATTGCTCACTAATACTTTTTTCACCAAATCTTAAACTATAAATGTTCATTTTGTAATAATAAACGGAGAGAAATCGTATTTGTAAAGTAAATTTCATATTTTCATACTAGACAGTTGATTCACAAGAAATTGAATCTTTACAGATTTTTGATATCTATATGCATATTAATAAAGGCAAACAACACAAATTCTTCTCATTTGTATCATATAAAGTGTCCAAAAAACGGAATAGAAGAATATTGATATCGACAACTTTAGATTAAAAAAATAAACTAACTCAATATAGTACGTGAGTTCTTTGAATATAGAGCGAAAACTATTACTAGTAATTAGAAGATACAAAACTATTAGAAAACGTTTGAATGTCGAACCTTTTTCAGGGAATACAACAGCTTGATCAAAGTCAATTGGATTTAACTCAGAGGAGTTCTATCTTTTTCTATGAATTTTTTTCAACGTTTTCACATGAATAAATTTTTATTCATAAATCCACACAAGCCAATTCATTATTATTAGTAAGAAGTCAATTTATAACAAGCCATTGCAAATCATACTACGGCGAAAAATTCCATACAGGGTGCATATTAATGAGGATCAATCGACTCAGTTCATTGTCTAAGTATGAGATTTTAAGTCAACTGAAAACGCTAGATTTTATTTCAACAGCTTGTTTTTGTGTGCGGTTTTACGTTGACTTTTGAAAGAGAAGAAGAACACCCTCAAGCAAGAACTGCGCCGACGAGAAAACTGAGGTAAATCGAAATTGTGCTACACAAGAAGATAAACAGCAAACATTTTCAATTTCCATTATCGCTTTCAGGCAATACCAAGTTATTTATAGCTTGAAGCAATGTTGATATTATTCGATCTGATTTACAGGAACCGTTATTTGTATATACGCTGCAATGTATTTTTGAGCTAGTTTAGTATTTTTACACTGCTGGCAGACGCCGTACTCACAACATCTAACTAAAGAACAACCGATAACATGATGGAAACTAGCATTATTGAAAACAAACCTGACCGATACTGTAAGTCAATGCATAGATACAGTAAAAGCATTTTTCCGAAATAAGTCTACCAGGCAAGTTAGAAGCCAATAGATTCTGTTTGGTTAGTCCTGCCATTCCTGTAACAGTAGCTATGTGAAATAGTCGGCCACGACATTGTCTAGAAAACTCTCCACTGACAACTTTGTGTAGTAATCAAACAAACCTAAATTGCGTATATTCCGTTTTGACTACAGATTCCAGGGAGATCTTGACTCATAAGCAAATAAATCTAAAGATTCACACATTCATACCCATGAAAACATACTCTTAAAGTACACTGATCATTTTCATCTAATTTTTGTTTATGGAAAAAGTTTAAACTATCTTTAGCCCAGAATAATCACACCATATGTTTTTCATAGCACAAGAAAAAAATAATAATAATTGCATGAACGCTTCGCTATTTATCCAATTGAATCAAAATCAACAAGTCGTGCCATAGTTACCCGCTTCACATCCAAGATAGAGCCCATTACACTAATATCCATAACCAATACTATGACAAACCACACTTTCAAACTGTCCTGAGGCACTCACAACTGCTTTTAGGAAGCAGGTCCATGAAAATCGAACTATACCATTTGCTTGTGCTGCATTGGTTACGCATGCTACTGCAAGCCAATCCTGCTGATCATATTCTTATTCTCTTCAATCGCTTTCAAAGTCTGGTTCCATAAAAAAAGATGACGATTACGTACTTCACGTACATTCTCAACAAGCGTACCTGATTATTACCTAGTAACTGGGTGACACGTTGCACCCCTGTGTTGCTAATCTCATTTCTGTTGAGATCTAGTATTGTCAAGGTCTATTTGCAGTCAATGGGAGTATTAATGCTGAGTACTTTCAGATTTTTCAAAATCTAGTTACCTGATTCTTGGTTAGTGCATCTGCAATGTGTTGTGCCCCTATGTTGCTAATCTTATTCCACCCGAGATACAGTGCTGTCAGGGTCTATTTGTAACCAATGGAGGTATTAATACCGAGTATTTTCAGATTTTTCAAAATCTAGTTACCTGATTCTTTGTTAGTGCATCAGCGATATGATGGGCCCCTATGTCGCAAATCTAATTCCACCCGAGATTCAGTGTTGTCAAGGTCTGTTTGTAACCAATGGGAGTATTAATACTAAGTATTTCCAGATTTTTCAAAAGCTAGTTACCTGATTATTTATTAGGGCCTCTGCTATGTGTTCTGCCCCTGTCTCGCTAATCTGATTTTCAGCGAGATCCAGCGCTGTCAAGGTCTGTTTGTAACCAATGGCAGTATTAATACTGAGTATTTACAGATTTTTCAAAAACTAGTTACCTGATTCTTGGATATTGCTTCTGCGATATGTTGTGC
>CAJNYU010000817.1:0-12854 GCA_905331475.1 Rotaria socialis | reverse complement strand
TAAGACAGGGGGACGTGGACCTCCAATACGTGAAAAACTGAAACAAGCGGTGTGGTGTAACATCTTATGTCGCATAGAAAAAACCAACGCAGGAGTGTGTCGTGCCTCACGGTTTATTTAAGCCTCTAACTATGACTCTGATACACCGGGAAAAGCATCTCTGGACTTCGCCATAGACTGTGATGGACCTTCTCTCCGTGTAGGTGATGTATTAAAGTACACCCACACCCTCACGGTGTGGACGGACCGGGGAGAAGAAAAACGATACTCACTCACACCAGCAATCGATGAAAATTTATGTCAATCGAATTTAAGAATTCGAGATTTGTGTCGATAGACAATCAGCTGATAGTCAATGATAGGTATATTGAACTACTCGAAGAAGATTGTTTACTTAAACAGATTAGCAAATAATGTCATTGGGCTATTTCACATATCATTGAATAATATCTGTCTTTTTTAATAACGCAATACCTTTGCGAAGTTTATTATATAACTATCAATTAACCTATGTCAAGAAAGTCTTCGTACAAACTAGTCGTTCATACTGCTTGCGTTCCATTCCCATGTGTTGCATTACGATGAGACTGTGGTGCAGCTACGCCGTAACTGCGATCGCACTGTGACCCATAATTGCGGGAAATTGTAACGTAACTACGCGTAACTACGATGAAAAAATCGCATTTACAGGTAGTTACGGTGAAAAAATCTCAGTTACGCATAACTGCGTCCAAGTTTTTCGCAATTGTGGGTCACAGGGTCGTCGCAATTGGTACAAAAGATGGCATAGATTAGATTTTCATTTTATTTGTATTTTTATTGTGTTTAAAAACGTTTTGCACACAAAACTAAAATCTTACAACTATAAGATTAAAATTTTTATAAAAATAAAAGAAAAATTTTTAAATAAGAATTTTCACAATAAAAATAATTGAAAAAGCTGCTAGCGCAATCCTTCTGGGATTAAAATGTGAAACACGATGAAACTTCTTTTCTGGAATTCGACTATCACGATCACTGATGGTCTGTGGAGCTTCTCTGTTACAGTCTGTATTATGATGTATGAAGTCTCTAGAAACCACCACAGACCATTACAGAGACTTCATATACCATCACAGACCGTTACAGAGAAATTTAATAATTAATTAATAATCAATTATTTAACCAATTAACTGATTAATTAATTTCTCTGTAACGGTCTGTGGGGGGGGGGGGGGGGGGGTGGCGGAGACGGTCCACATTTCTACCCTATATACGTCAATACTCCTTTCAGATCGTGTTTCACAAAATTAAAACCTAAAAAAATTTCAAAGCTTACTAAATTGAAAGTTAAAAAAAATTAATTTTAAAAATTAAGGAAAATAAAAAATAAATATCTAGAAAAGTAATAATATTAACATCTAAAACGATTTAAAAAAATTTAATAAATAGAAAAAAAAATTTAATTACAAAAGATTGAAAAACTAAAAAGATTTAAATCTAGAAAAGTTTAAAAAAAATAAAAAATATGTATTCTACTGCTTATAGTAGAATGATTTATGAAAGAAAGTGTGACGAGCACTGCCATTTATACTGATTTTCTGTGACTATGTTTTATTGTTAGACTGTAGCCAAGTACAAATAAGAGGGAATAATTTATAATTGGTCATTTATACATACAACGCATCGTGGGATGCGATCACTAGGACACAGTTACGTTGATCTGCGTCATAGTAAGTGTAGTTTCTTATAGAAATCTTCAATATGATCAATGCGCCATAGTTACGCGTAACTGCATCGCAAAATTGGCTCTGCATGTAACTACGGCACAGTTGATAAAAAAGAGGCGACATGGGATTGGGAGCTTTTACCTCTTTTATACACCAACTGATATAGCACTAGAAGTGTCTTCATGCTATGTACAATATATTATCAAGTACATGTTGTCCCTCTAAATGGCACGTATCAGTCGAGAACAGCTGCACAAGTGGATTGTACAGCACTACATCAACGTAGCAAGCACACAAAAACAAATCACCGTAAATCATTTTTTACAAGAAAGGATTCCTCGTCAAACCATCTACAGCATCATTAAGAAGTATGAAGAATCAGGCTATGTTAGTGACAAGCCAAGATCTGGTCGTCCAAAGAAATTATCTCGTGGACAATTAACAAGACTCAAAGGTCTTGTTAATAAAAAAAACAAGAATTTCTTTGCGTCAATTAGCATCAAAGTTTAAAGTCAGTTATCAAGCGGTCTCTAACCATTTAAAAGCTATGGGTATACAGTATTATAAAAAGCAACAAGCACCAAAATATACCGATAAACAACTTGAAGAGATTCCAACTCGCGCTCGACGATTATATCGCATGTAGCCGAACAATGATTTTGAATTAATAATAGATGATGAAAAATATTTTTTATTACAAGATCAATTGGTACCAACTAATCGTGGATTCTACACGTCTGATAAACGTACTACAGCACCACAGATCAAATTTAAAAGAATCCAGAAATTTGAACCGAAAGTATTAGTTTGGATAGCAATATCGGAAAAAGGAATTTCTACACCTTTTTTCTCAAAACAGAAGCAAGTTATTGGCCAAATCACTGATTTAAACCAATGTATTGTAGCACCTTTAATACCATTCGCTACAAGTCATCATACCAAGGGAAAAGTATTGTTTTGACCTGATTTAGCTTCGAGTCATTATGGTCACAACGTTTTACAGTATTTGGATCAAAACGACGTGCAATTCGTACATAAAGAATTGAATCTTCAAAATTGTCCTCAAGCACGTCCAATCGAAACATTGTGGCCAATACTAAAGAAAATGGTATATGATGAAGGCTGGGAAGCTAAAACAAGTAATCAATTACGTAGGCGAATTGCGAGAAAATTGAAAGAAACTGATATTAAAATTGTCCAACAAATGTTTTTGAGCATACGGAAACAGTTAAGAAAAATTGCTGATACTGGACCATATGAAGCTTGTTCTTCCTAATATAACGAACACTGATAAACACTGATACATATTTTTTCATTTGATATAAGAAATAAAAACTAAAAGCTTCACGTTGAGAAAAAAATCATAAAATCAATTTTGCACGAAGACTTTCTTGACATAGGTTAGTGCAGATAAACTCGATTCAATATCAATCAAAATCGATGGATGTGAGTGTTACTAGCTCTTGTCTCTACCAACACCCTCAAATGTAACTCTGCAATTCTTATTTAATTGAAACATTAATATTTAAATTTTGAACTTCGTGTTACAACTTTTGAACCATTGCTGAAAGGCAACCGTTGAGATTAACAGATTGATTTATTGTCTTCCCCAAGAGATAGGTTGATCTGTTTGTGAATTGAATTACAAAACATCACGAATATTGCATCACATACGTTTTGTATGCACTATGTACTTCTGCATGATGCCAGCATTTAGAAAATACACAGTGACTAATAGTCTTTCTGTTCTTGAATAAATAGATTGTTTTTTGGCATTGAAGTTTTGAGAGAGAAAGAAGGGTTGCTTGTTTTTATGGAAGTAAGCAGTTTGTGTACTTCTGTTTTTCTCGTGTATCGACCACGTTTTACGCGAAATAGAAAAGAAAGGTAACACATATTGCATGTCAATTTGCTGTTTTTTCAGAATTTTAATCATGGTAACGCTTTGCTATTAATTGTTTGAGTACAGAAATTTGTATATTTTTTTTATCTTAATCGATTTTTATAATTTGAATATTCGGAAAAACTGAATTAAAACCTTCGAAACAATAAATTTCTAATCGACATCGACATTTCAGCTGCCAGTTCTAGCTTAATTGGTCCATTTATACATTGATTATGGTTAAGAAAGGTTACTCACTGATTCAGAACCTAAATTCGATCTAAAGTAAAAAAATTCTCATATGCGATTAGCAGGTCTAAAATTATATTCTAATTGCATAAATGATAAAAACATTGTTTTTTAAAGTGAAAGACTTCGACTTACCAGTCCTGTACAATTTGGAAAAATTTTGATATTAATAAAGCTAGATGCAAGACTATGAAGCCATCAAAATAAAATTCTCTATGTGATCTAATATTATTGTTGGTAATGGTAGATGACATATGGAAAAGTTTTTCAAGTAAAGGTATGATTTCTTTTCACTTCTTCAAAACGCTGAAAAATAGCATGAAAATAAGTTTTGAAGTATTTTAGATAATGATTCCATAGAAAATTCTTTCTTAATAGTAGTAGTTTATTCAATAATACATTAAAAAGTTTCGCTTTTCATCGTTGAGCTTTAGAATTGAACCGATTGGTTGGATCTGATTGAAAAGACTCCAACGCGTTCGAAGTCTAGTCTGCAGTAAGTGATTTACGTTTCAGTTATACAGAAAAATAGTCATTTAGTTTCAAAATTTTGTTGTAACCCGTTATATAATGTCGCGACTTTTTCTAAGACTAAAGCGTAAGAGTCTTCAAGCACTCTATTAATTTATGGTGTCTGAATGGCAAATAGTGTTACAACCATTTCTTTCTTGTGTTGTATTAATCTCTCATTATCACCTACTTTTATCCTTTGTATGCATATTGATCTTCATTAGCCTATGTCATTGTAGACTTTAGATTTTAAAACAATGTATGGCTACGTATTGCATGTGGCAAAAATGAAGCAAAGCGGGGTCATGTGTTGGCGGAAACTTGAGCGAGGCATGGCTTGCTGGTATAGTTATGCAAATTGCTACTCGACAAATACGATTAGCCAGCGCGTGAACAATGTTGGTTTGATATGTCATCGGCTGTGCTCGACTATTTCAGGTTCAACTCCATCGTTTCCTCAATTATTATGCCCTACAGCATCAACAGGTATGAAAAAAGTGCTGAAACACTGAAAAAGTTGGAGTACGCTCTAAGAACGTCGTGCTTGTTTAAGAACTAACTTATGCTCTTTTATGAAAAATTCAGCAATCTATGAATTCTTCTTTTCGTTTATCAACAGGATCAATGCGCTCGTTAATATTTCTTAGAATGAATAGCATAACTTTATCAGTAGGAAGATAAGTTGATCAAGTGAAAAGCAGTGGTGAATGAAAATTTCTGTCAAAAAATATACGAAAATCAATATCAAATGGCAGTTACGGGATGTAACTAAAAGCAGTCTAGGAAAAGTTTCACTTGCACAGGGCGAGAAATCAGATGTTAAGATCTGGTAAGATTCTGCATCTGATCTTATATGATTGTGTAAGATCCGACTAAAAATCGTAAAAAAATCGTAGTCTCTGAAATCTTATATCAAGTTGTAAGATCAGGTTCTTGAAAGATCTTACTGTATCGTAAGATATGACTCTAAGATTATAGAAAATCTTGCGAAATAGTAAGCTCTTTCAAGTGTCTTATTGTAAGAATTAATGTAAGATTACAGAAACGACGAGTTTTTGTACGATCCTATCTGATTTTATAAGATCTTACATCTGATTTTTTGATCTGGGTAAACTATCGCATCTTGCCGGATCGTCTTGAAAACAACAGTATTCTATAGGATGATAGGCGATATCTAGTAATCCAGATACCACCAAGTTTATGCCGGGTTCTATAGTTTTTAGTTCAATTCCGACATCATCCGATGAAATTCAGCTAGGTATTCGGATTACTGAATTTTATCTTTCAAAAGATGAATGAATATGGCGGCGGTTCCATAAGATTTTGCAGAATAAACCCAAGTTGAATGAACACCAGAGCAAAAACAAAGTCGAGTCTGACAAGCAATCATATAACGGATTATTCTTGATCAAAAGCACCCTCTTCCATTGAAACAATATCAACAAGTAGAGTCCGCTGTGCCTGAAAATTTACTTTTTACCATGTTCAGGTGAGCAGCCATCCTATTCCGCAATGTTGAACATTCCGCAACCAGTTCCGCTCACGAAACCAATTCCATATAATTCCGCCGATCACTTCCAACACAATTCCGGAATTCCCGGAATCACTGCCTACCAATTCCATCTGATTCCCGGAATTCCGTTTATCCCTTCCAACTCAATTTCGGGACTGCGTGCACCGACACTGACATCCACACCCACACTTATCGCAACACCCACACTGGCATCCACCCCCACATTTATGGCACCACCCACACTTATCGCAACACCCACATTGGCATTATCACCCTGCAATTCCTTTACGGAATTCCGGGAATTAGGTCGAACAGGAATTGGGCAGAATTGAACGGAATTACTCGGAATTGCTTGTAATTCCGGAATTAGATGGAATTCCATGTAATTCCGGAATTGGATAAAATCCCGTGTAATTTCTAGGAATTTCCAATGATTCCGCTTTCACCTAATTCCGGAATCGACGGAACTGATTCCGGAATGTTCAGCATTTCGGAATAGGATTTATTCTTGCCCAGATCCAGTTCGAATCCAAAGAAATGTTTAATTTATTTATAAAAATTGAAAACTTTCTTGTTAAATATAATATTTAAATCTAGTTATCATTATAAATATATATACCAAACAATATTGCATTTTATTAAATACTCTTGTTGATGAGGTCTTGATTATCATCCAAAAAAATTACAGTTATCATTGGTTTTCATTTTTTTAATTGATAGTGTTGAAGTTGAATTCTTTTTGTTTTTTAAGACTAAGATTTGTTCATCGTCGACTGTTGATAACCTTCTTTTCAACTGTTCGTATTTTGGCAGTGACATTTCTTCGTTGATCTCTGATAAAGAAACGAGATTTTTTTGAAAAAACAGCAATTTTTTCACTTTATCAGCAGTTAAACTAGTTCTTTTATCCGTCACGGTATTTTTTTGATGAAGAAAATTATCGTCTAATATGTAGGGTGCGCTAGTCATCGATATAAATAACTGGAAAAAGTATCTTGTATCTATGAAACATTTATCAAATGCAGATAAAAAAAGGCATTGAAAAATGTTAAGAATGCAGTGAGACTCCGGATTCGAGTCCGGCTCTGAAAATTTTCGGACCCCAAGGTCAAATCGACAGCACTGTGTAAGATATTCTCAATTTACGAATGAAACCTTCAATATCAGATGAAAATTTGATAACAGAATAGCTTACTTTTGAATAAACTGATAACATTCGTTACAATAGAAAAGAAACTGATATTCGACGTAGTTGGCAAATTATTTTGGCTTGTGGGGCATTTCATAACAGTTTTCAAATATCCTAGGTGGTTAGTAGGGGAAAATGTTGGCATAGGGAGTACTGTATAGACGCTTCTGATAATATCCTAGGTAATAAGTATGTGAAAGTGTTTTACTCTGGGAATCAATTTTTGGTATGCTTGCCTATATCACCAGCGGGTGTGAGTGTGAAATATTTGTACGCCGGTGATGACTCGTCAGGGTCTAAGGAATGGTGAGGTTTGTTGAATGGTAAGTTTTCGATTTGAGTGTCTTGGTGAATAAAATGAATTTCCCTGTGAAACGTATTTGGTTTCTTTTACAATAGTGAATGAATATTTTGCTCACGTTGACTTTTTTATACCGGTTTGCGGTGATTCCGGGTGGATGTGAGTGTAAGTGTGAGGATGCATGTATAGTACATCTATTCATTCACATCAATACCCATACTCACACCCCACACAGCCATATCCATACTCACACACTCTTATCGTGAGAACAAAACACCAGATAACAACAATCATGCAAACACAACAAAATTATCTGGAAAGTTTTTCTGTCCAATGCACTTCATCTGAATTAGAAACCGTAAAATCGAGCTTACCTATGGTGAAAGCTTCAATCTACTGAGATAAACTAGCATAAGTGACCGATTAGCTGGAGAAGATCGAAGAGAAACTACTGTTAACATTATTATAACCGACTGTTTCTAGGTCAAATGCGATCGATTTCATCGAACAACTACTCGAAAGATGAAAATGACTCTCATACAGAACTGGCTCCAAAATTACTTAGATTGGCAAATGAAACTGATCCAATACTACATAATCCAATAGAAGAGATGTCGTTAGCAGACATTTGCGGGGATGAAACAAAACAAACTGTAGCAGATATGATATATTCAATTCGACCAGAGCAGTTACAAAGTGCGAACACTCCGTATAAAAAAGCGGCTGGAATGGCAGCGAACCAATGGAATATAAATAAGCGCATCTTTCTGTTTTGTCCAGGTGGCAGTGATGGAGAGGTGAAAGTTATATTTAATCCAGCCTATAAACCAATCACGCTCACTGATAATCTTGTCCATGAATCGAAATCGACAACTGTTAATCAGTCTACGAATTGCGCTAGAGAAAGTTGCTTTAGTGTTCCGTATGCATATGGCACAGTCGAACGGTATACACACATTGAAATCAGCTACATTGATGATAAAGGAAAACAGCATACGGGTGAAAAACTATCAGACTGGCAAGCTAGAGTCTGGCAGCATGAAACAGATCATTTGAACGGAATATTGTATTCCAACAGACAATCGGGTATCGATAATGGGCCAAACTGCACTGAACTACATAGATTTCATACTAAAGACGAATTAGAAAACTGTCCAAAATAATTTAACATCCTGAGTGTATGTGTCTAGATGCAGGTATTACCCAGGTCCATGATACTGGGCTCCAGAAAAATATGATTTCACCGGAACCGCTCGGAAAAGCCGGAAAAACCTTCGTAGCCGGTAGGCAAGCAATAGAAATCGACGGATGTGGAAGCAGTATTCCGGTCGGAATGCTATCTATACGTCCCGACAATATCCGATACTTTCCTGCAGGAACTATCTTTTAGTTATTGACCTGTGTTATAATCATCTACATTCATACACACGTAAGCATCTTCGTTGTTGATATTGGTATCATTCTAATATTTTTTGTTCACTGCTTATTGTTATACTAGTGATTTTTCCGGCTTGTTTATAATAAAACCAGGAGCGAATATCATTGGATATTAGAGTATTTCATAATATATAATGAAAGTTGTGTAACTTGTATTTGCACTGCTTTTATAAAAGACAAATACCAATAATAGTTTTATATGCTTAAAAGTACAAGACAATGTAAGTATCGAAACAGTATAGTGTAATAAGAAGAAGTAAATGTATACTTGATGTCAGTTTAAAAAGGCCTGTATATGAGATTTTATCCAAAAATTATAATGATATATGATCGCTCCTAAGCAGCTCTAAATTACAAACATCATGGTTGTTGATTATTCAGAGTAATCAATTTAGTCCGTATCATTTCTATTGGTTTACAATTACTTTCTTGCAGAATTTCATACGTAAGTGATGTTGTCTGGAAAAGTTCAATCGTCTTATTGGTTGTGTCTTTGGTCTGCATAAAATGCGACCATAGACTGATGGCAAAGAAGAATATCAGGGTGATGCTTAGGTAGTTTATTGGTCCACATACGTAATGCTGTTTCAAATGCCTCCGATGCTTTAGTATTATTTCCAAGTGTAGCATGGGTCTGCCCGATAAGATGCCAACATTTGGCGATGTCTCGATGGTCACCATCAAGTGTAAAGAGACGTCTATACATATCTAAAGCTCGTTCGAATAACACAAGTGCACCGGCAGCATCACATCTCGCCATATATAGTTCGCCCATATTTTTCCATGTATATGCTAGATCGGCGTGATCTGGTGATGTTGTTAAAAACAGCTTCTCAATAAATTGCAAGGCTTTTCTGTAGTATGCACACGCTTCATCTAATTTATTGAGTCGATAAAGAGTTTTTCCTATATTATTAAGGATGACGGCATACGTTCGATTAATTTCCATTATTCGTCTGTCATACAAATCAGTTGCATAATAAAATCGTTGAAGCGCTTCATCGTACTTTCCTTGTTTGTACAATAACTTCCCAACACAAGTAAAATCCACGGCAAGTTGTGGATGATCTTTGGGTAGTAGTCGTTCGTGAATTGCTGTACCATCGAGCATATATTGTAGTGCGCGTTCATATTCTCCTATAAGATAATAAGAATATGAAAGAGAGCTAAGGGCCGTACTTTTGTCAGGATGATCAAAAGGATATACATCTTGGAAAAGCTGCAGCGCTTGTTGAAAATGTTCTAAACTTGCTTCATGTTCACATTTCAGGAAATATATCAAACCAGCACCCCTTAATGCATGAGCAATACCTGCTTGATTATCATTTGCGCCTGCTCGCCGATAAAGTTCAAGAGCTTTCTTGTTAAAAACGAGAGCATCTGCAAAGTTGTTGCACGTATAGTATACCCGGGAAGAATAATAACAAATCTTTGCTGCAAGTGCAAAACATTTAGTATCACTTTCCATGGCCAATATATATGCCTGTTTCAAATGTGACAAAGCATGATCAGATCTGTTGAGAGCATCGTGGGATCGAGCAATAGCAAAATGAACTTGTGGATCATTGATTCGTCGGGCTGCAAGCTGCTCAAAATATGTATGAGATTTAAGCCATTCACCCATATCATGTAATAAATCACCAAGAATAATTTCTATATCAGACGACTTATTCAATTCAGCCTGTTTGAAATCAAGATATTCGTGAGCTATGACTTGACCTTCGTCACTTGCTTTCATGCGACATATCCAATAATGATTTTCATCTTTGCATTCGAAAGATTCAATTTTAAATACTGTACCAAGATCAAAAATTACTTCGTCTTCATCTTTAAATGAGCTGAGATGTCTTATATCAGCGAGAATTAAGTCTGGAAAAGTATCTAAATCAACGTCAATCACAAATAAAATCGATTCAAAAACACCAGCAGTAGATGACAACAGGTTTTGGACTCCGATTCCTGCATACACTTCAGCAACAGATATTTGTCGACTAGTTGAGAAAAAAGTGTTAACAGCAATATGATGACCAATGCTTTCTTGAATTCGTTCACGTTCTAATCTGGACAGTTTCATACCTCGATAGACAGTTACATTTGATGTCAAATTGCGTAATATTTGACAATTTTCGGCTAAATATTTAGATAGATCCACAATATAAAATCGATAGTTATACAATGAATCGATATCATCAGTTCGTAAAGCTTTATTGATTAGTTTATATATGAATGTATCTCGAGTGTACCATCTAATCGCTTGATTAGGCGTGTAATCGTTTTCGAATTCGGCAATATTTTTTATTTCTTTTTCGTTTCCTCTATAATACATGCGACATCTATCTATCATTTCTTGTTTGCTTTCACTTGTTGAACCGTTATTCATTGCCATCTGTTTCATAGCTTGTTTGAAAAGTTGAAGAAAAATGAAAGAACCTGATTCTCGACTTAAATCTCGCATTGATTTTTGTTTATTAGTATCGTATAGAGCAAATATAGTTGATTGCTTGTCGACAATTTCAATTGCATTCTTAATACTTAAAGCAAGACTTCTCTGTTCATTAAAAATACCAATAATTTTGCAATAATCTTTTTTCAATTTCTCATAATTATTCTTATTTTGACAAAAAATAAAAATCGAATCAACATGCCGCAAGTTATGCAATGCATTAAGAAGATTCAATGTTGCACATAAACCAGAAACTATAAGCAGTACTGTTTCGTTTTTAATCGAAGAGATATAAGCAAGACATTCAGATTCATTATCGAACAACTCCACATAATCATTCAATTCACGTAATATTTTCTCTGTTAAACAAATATCAACAGCAAAAGATCCATTATCGATAACATGACTATCCAACCATACCAATGTAATTTGTTCACAGTTGGTTCTGGTTGATGACAAATGAATTTCAACGTCTAATTCAGCATGTTTATGTCGTTCTAAAACAACATTTTCTCTAGTATATTCATTCGTGATGTTGATGTTGCCAGTTATGATATTCATATGGCCAAGATTAGTTAAGAATATGAAGTACAAATTCTATTCAGTATGCCAATATTTTCGTGATCATTATCCAATTATATGTATAATACTCGTAATTTGGTTTTTACCAGTTTTAACGGTGAAATAGAATAAATAGTAATGACACATATGGCTGAGTAAACTATATTATACTTTCATTCTGGGTTTTGTGCGACTTTTTCCAGTATAAAAACTTTTCTTCCTGTGAGCAATAACGTATGATACATTCTTATATTTGCATGAGTGAAGCACAGTGTGTAAGACAATTATTTCGATACCTTGAAGACGGATATTGTGAGGCTTACTAGTGACGAAAGAATAACATTTTTTTAACTTAAAATATACTATTTGATAGGCTTGAATTTTTACTTTAATCTAAGGGTTGGTGTGAGTTAGAATAACCCCCCCCTACAGAATAGAAGCACATGGATGGTGTCTCTGTTCCACAAGCTATAATTTTGTAACAAAGTATGCCGTGATGCCAGCTTTTGGGTTATTTGATACAGAAATATTCATCCTTTCATTTTTCATCGGTTTTAGTTCATTTTTCATGAAGTAAACCTTGCTTTTCAACGGATAAATCTAACCCAGAGGGTGGCCTTCTATTCTGTGTAGGGGTTTATATCGCCGCGCCACAGCAATGGCTGTTTCTGTCTCTGTGAGACTTCATCAGATAGTATCTTAATATTATATCTACTAGATAGTAATTCTTTGAAATTAGGTAACATTTGAATTACATTTGCATATAAGAATTATTAACGATATTTGTACATTCTTAAATTTTCATAAAATAGAAACTTAAACTATAATCTTAAGATCCCCCCCCGCCACAGAAAAGCCGATTTTTCGAAAAAAAAGGAAATCGAGTTTTTATCATAGAAAGATTCCCCGTGATCTCCTCTGCCAGAATATATATAATTTTTTGAAAAAGATTAAGTTTTGACAGACTTATTGAAGAAATACTCTTTCATTTCCCTTACTCCCACAAACCTTTCTAAAAATTCCTAAATGTTGATCTGAAAACATGGTTCTCAAGTATAAA
>CAJNYU010000811.1:0-10687 GCA_905331475.1 Rotaria socialis | reverse complement strand
ATACAGGTAGAATATCAAAATAAACCATAACACAGCCAGAACTCTCTATTGTGCGGAAAACTCCGAAATTCGGTGGTGAAGTTCTGAAATACCCCGGAACATTCTCATAAATCAGCTCATAAATCAGGAACTATAGAGCTTACTATAGATATAATTCATTCCAGCTTATATGACAACAACGTCCGTCAATCGTTTTATCGTGAAGAGTCTCACTATTTGTACAAGCCTGTTGCGTCAGGCATATCCCCTACTCGAAACTTAAATAGTTAAGATGAAAAAATCATAGAAACATCAAGATATACTGTCTGAACTGATAAATCATTGTCAATGTTGCAGCGCAATAGTGATGCAAGGTCTGGCTACTATATTGAATAACGTTATAGCTTACTCTCTATCAACACAATTATACAAAAAATTTATTCAGAAACCAAAACTCTATACACCACAAGAATCTCAGTGCTCCTTTATTATTTCTATGATTTCTCATTGTGATTTCTGACACATTTTCCGGATTCTTCAATCTTTCATCATTTATCAAAAGAAGTTTCATCAATCATCTGTTTCCATCTTAATAGAGCATCTGCGACAAAGCCAATCATTTACGGATCACTTTTACTCAAAAATCCAAAAGCAGAATTTCAGCATCTAAACGTTATGTGTAAGGAGAGAACGACATGAACTGTCCTACCTTAGCACTTCGACCTAGAGAGTCCAGGAGATCATTTATCGAGTAGAAATATCATGAATAGAGCATTTGCCACAAACTCCGCCAATTCCGGAACATTTTTACTCAGAAATCCAAAAGCAGGATTTCAGCATCTAAAAACGTTATGGGTAAGGGCAGAAGATATGACGTGCCCCCTTCTAAGTGAATATTACCAAGTCCACGAAATCATTTCTCAACCTCCAAAACTTTTCAAACTCATTTACATCAAGCTACTTCTCCCTCATTCCGGTGTCCCATTGGACCTGAAGTTCACCAAAGCCGCTTTCTATCAAAAACCAGACTTTGGGCAAAACTGATTTCAGCATCAAATCATTTTTCACGATTACAGCAACAGATCAGAAACTGCACTGCCAGAATGTACAACATCCAAGAATTCCTATACATCTCCACCACAAATAACAGTATAGATAGATTCCCAATAATCTCTACAAGCCTTATATCTGGCAGAATTTGAAATTCCACTTGACCTGTCCGACTAAATCATACAAAAACATCCTTTTCCCTTACAACCGAGATAAACTTTGAAGCTAATCCATACTGAACATATTCGATTTCGCTCATTCTTCTAAATTTTTCAACCGTTTCCCAGCATGCTATTACTTTTATTACCCTATATCGATTTTTTGGTATTTTTTGACATCATCTTCACTAATCCTACGTTCAAAAGGTGACCTTAGCAAGATTTCTTTGATGCTTTTTGTATTTTTTAGATTTCTCATGATCCCTGTTGCAAGATGGAGCAGAAATCTCCCAATATGGATCTCTTGATGCTGGCTATCGAATGCTGCTTTCCACGATTCGCTACGATCCTTCCTTCAAAAGGTGATTTTTGCAGGGTTTATTTGATGCTTTTTGTATTTTTCAGATTTCTCACGATCCCTGTTGCAGAATACGCGGGAAATCATATGGAGTTTACTTTAGATGCGGGCGAGTATTTTAGGTTATAGAGAGTGCTCCGACAAGATCTGTTGGAAGTATGATTTGTCTTATTATTGTGTGATTTGGAGTAGGTTTTTCTTACTGCTTGCATTTGGTTAGAGTGATTCCTATGGAAATTTAGTAGAATTGATGTCTGTAGTGTGCGCACTATTGATGAGAGGGGTTTAGGAATGTATTTTTTTTCTTCAGAATTACGGCTGTATACGGTCGGTCACGATGTTGGTGCGGTCGTTTAAGTTGCAGTGTTTGGTCGTTTGCTGTTTATGATACGGCCGTATACGGTCGGATACGAGTTTGAAACGGTTGGTGTGTACTACCGTATACGACACGGCGATATACGGCGCATACCAAAACGTTAAAATACGGGCCGGATACGGTCGTAAATTCGGCGTATACGGCCGTATACGTCACCGTAAACGACCGTTTACGGCCGTATCTAGTCGTCGTAATGCTCGACCTGGGTGTAATAATTCAATAAGAACAAAATTAACAGAGGTAGATTTAGCTAAATTTCGTTTACGAGCAAAAAATCGTCAACAAAAATGTCGAGAAAACAAAAGAAAACGTCTCATTAATATTCCTTCTGTACGTACGTTTAAAACTCATCAATCATTTAGTAAAACATTGAAAAAAGTAAATTCATCATTGCCTAATGTGATAACAAGAAAAAAGTTATTGTTCAACATCTTGCTCAAAAGTTTTGCTTGCTCTCTAAATCTAAACATCAACGTACTTCAATTAAACTTGCTGATATGCTAAAAGATGATGTTCATAATTTTTATGTACGAAATGATATTTCATATCAACTGCCATGAAAAAGAGATGTAGTTGTTGCTAAAGAAGATGATGGAAGCAAAATAACTTATCAAAAACGAATTTTGCTTAATAGTTTACGTGAAAATTATGAATTTTTTAAAGAGGAGAATAAAAATGTTAATTTAAGTCGTTCACCATTTGCCGAATTAAGACCAGTATTTGTTATTCCAAAAGCTGCATTAGCACATAGAAATTGCCTATGTGTGTATCATGAAAATATTTGTTTGCTTTTGAAATCTCTTGATAAATATGTTGGTGGAAATTATTGTTCGTCTTTAGAAACATTTACTATAGTTTGGTTTGTAGTACTAATAACGAAGATTTTATGTTTGGTTGTTGTGTAATTTGTGAAAATTTCTTTTCGGATAAGGTTGAAGAACAGGTGTCAATTGGTAGTGCTAAAATAACTTGGTCACAATGGATGAATGAATGTGGTTGTGCAGAAAAAAAAGAGTTCAGGAACTGTTGATGAAGCAGTTCTCTTGTTAAAATCGAAAGTTGAATGTTTTTTGTTTCACGTATATATCAAACGAGAGCAATCAAGGCATTTCGAAAAATTAAAAACTGAAGTTACTGATGAAAAAGTTGTATTACAAGTTGATTTTGCCGAGAACTTTAGTATGAAAGAGCAGGACGAGATTCAACAAGCTCATTGGAACTCAAAATCATTGAGTATATTTACTGCTTTGTCTGATCGAAAACGGAAAATTTTTCTTTTGCTTTACCATCATCGGATGTAACACATGATAAATTTGTTGTGAATTCTGCTTTGGAAATTATTTTAAATCATGTTGAATCAGTTATTTCAAATGTTACAGAAATAAATTTTTTTTCTGATGGTGCTGCTTCCCAGTTGAAGCAGCACTATCATTTTCGAAATTTAACGAGAATTGCAAACGAGAGAAACATTGATTTTAGTTGGAATTTTTTTGCAACTTCTCATGGCAAAGGTGTAGTCGATGGTATTGGAGGTGTTGTAAAACGTCTTGTTTGGTCAGCTATATTACCGGGAGATGTATGTCGGTCAGTTGAAGATTTTATTAAACTCGCAAGAAAGAAAACTGACAAAATAATTGTTACTGAAATAAATATTGACGAAATTCAGAAATCGAAAATTAAACTGGAAAATCTTTTTAAAACAGCAAAATCTGTCCCGGAAACACAAAAGGTGCATTATGTTAAAGTAGTTAATGAAAATGAATTAGAGGTTAGTTATTATTCTATGTGTGCTCAAAGAAAAAGCGTAAAATATTGATTGTACATAGGTTTTCATAGTTGTTACTACTTTTATTTTTAGGTATTGTTGTTTTTTTCTTTGTGTGCCTTAATGATGAGATGAAAAAAAGAGAAAAATATTTTTCTAACCACGGTTCTATTGATGTAGGCAAAAATGTTGAAAAACTGAAAACTACGAAAAGATATATTACTCGAAATGTTGAAAAATAACTTGATAAGATAAAACTTTGAAATAAAAAATAAATAAAACTACCCAGCTCAAAGGAGACCGGGTCTTCGTCCCAAGCTGGATAAACACTAGTCTTTAAGATCTCAAGCGCTTGAATTCTAGTGGCTAAGAGTCTCCAAGAAAACTTCGAATACTTATCAGTAGTATAGTTGACTGGATGCAAAATTTTCAAGTCAGACACAGATCTTATAGATGTTTATAGGTGCTAAGAAGGTCTTTTGTGACAAAAGTCGTAGAAAAGTTCTGTATGAATATGTAAAAACAACTGATTAAGACGAATCAACATTAATTAAAAAGTAGATGTTAAATTCACGAGAAAAAGTGTCACAGCTTTACGTTTCCATTTTTCCTTTTTTAAGTGAATGATAACGATTAGAAGACAAGATTTTTTACCATTCGAAAGCTCATTTCATGCTCTACAAAATTGGTTTCAGATCCATTTTATTTGGAGGTTGCCATTCGCAGGAAATTGAAAGCTAAGCTCGAGCACTCCGAGTTAAGGGTCCTTTTTTGTCACAGCGTTACGCGCCTATAAACAATTTCTGTAAACTAAGGGCTTCAATGGAGAAGCGTCAATCTTTTATTGAAAATATAATTCGACGAGCTGCATCGCATGACGTTTGAACCAACTTTCTAGCTATTATAGTTTTTGAGATATTTCAAAAAAAGTGTGTCAAAAATGTCACAGCGTTACGTTTGCACAAGCCGTTTAACTGATTTAGAAATTGGTTTCATCTTTGCCATGCCATTGAAGCATCAATAAGATGCTATTCGATCTCTGAAATCTCAATTGCATTTGTTTTCGACTTAGCGATAACAACAAAATCAGCAGCTGAGTTGTAATGTTGTCCAGCAAGAATTGCAGAATAAACAAGACGTTTGGCTGTTGCACCCAAACAATCTACCACGCCCTTACCATGTGACGTGGCGAAGTAATGCCAAGAGAGCTCAATCTGAATAGTTTTATAACGTAGATTCAACAAAAACATCACGTAAGTGATTACTTTGAATAGATCAGCTAACCGACATAGGTGTTTCGAAATAAATATCGTTGTTTAAATTGTTGAGCTACTCCATCAGAAAAAAACATGAAGGTATTGCAGATTTTGAATTTTTTATTTCATCGAATAATTGATCCAGTATCGTACTGATACAATATGTATCATGTGTACAGTTATCCAATACATAAACAAATGAAAACCCTTGACTTGAGCACCAAATATGATAAGTAAATAAAGAATAGATTTTTTTGAAGAGAAATAATTCAATATTGATTATTCAACCTATATAGAGATAGTTAAAATTATCGTTGTAACTGAACGAGAATAAACATTAGAGAAACATTGAACGATTTTGATTGGTAATTCTATTTGAAATGAACAATATCCACTTAGACCATTTGACAATTTTGTGTGCATAACTTAATATGCTTTCATGAGAAATCGATTGCTTACAACTTATACTGATTTTAGAATAAAAATTGTTGCGCTCAAGATACTCTTTTATGAAAACGGAAAAGTCAGAAAAAAGTAAAATTCGGCATCGCGTTACATAAAATTTTTATAACACACTATATTTTTCAAATAAAATTCTATATGCCTTAGATAGCCGCAAAAAATTAACTTTAGGTATTTGCTTTTATATAAAATTAGCTGCGGTTCAGTAATGAAAAAACAAACAATAGACATTTTTTGTTACGCGATGCATAGATGTCATAATCCCATTAAACTGGGTAATGAGAATCCAAAGTCATAGTATCCTAAGCTTATGCCATACGAAGTGCATCAATATCTACATTCCACTCGGTTATGGATGAATGCTCCCAAAATATTCCGATACTACCACTCGGGTAATGACTTCATTACCCCAACGATATTACTATATGTTAAAAGTTGAGGAATTTGAGTTGTTTTGGTGCAACGACCTTCGGGGGAATGACTTCATTGCCCCAACGACATAACTATGTGTTAAAAGCTGAGGAATTTGAGTTGCTTTGGTGTAATGATGTTTAGGGTAAGCACTTTGTTATCTCCAAGGTTATTACACCAAAACAACTCAAATTCCTCAACTTTTAGTATATAGTTATATCGTTAGAGCAATGAAGTCATTCCCCCGAAGGTCACTTCACTGGAAGAAATGGGTAAGAGTTCTTCGATTGATTAGGATCGAAATGTATTTCAGTTCCGGCCACAAAAGTCGTTACCCGGTGTAACGGGATTATGCCATCACTCACGCGATGATGTTATAAATAAATTAAACTTACATAGGCTCTCTACGAAAATCTATAATACATATAGGATATTATCTGTTGTGCCAAATGATGCACATTTCGATATATTCTCTATTCATATTAATCGACTAAATATCCATTTATTTCTGCCAAGATAAACGTTTGATGAATCAGTAGCATAAATTCACTAATTTTTCTGCGTGCAGAGTAGCTTCTCTTTCACTAACTGCCAAATGTTTTTTAAATGTATAAAAGAGAAATAACACATGTTTCTATGTATTTTTGACTATGCTTTACAAGATGGTAATATTAGATTTTTCAAATACAGAGTTCGAGACACCCGCCCCAGAAGTTACACGTTACGCGGACAAGCCGATATATATATATGCATATTTTGTATTATTGAATTGATATTTCTTTAAAGAAAAAAGAAAACTAGCTGCATGCACTATAAAAGATGGCAAGTATTTGATATATCAACATGATGAATAGTAAAAAATGATTTGAATCTAAATGAATAATATAATCAATAAAAATACCGCGCATTTGATGAACATTTTTAATTTGTTGACTAACAGATTGTAAATTAGGATAATTAATTAATTGTGAACGTAATGAACCCATAAAAAAACTTCTAAAATTATTTTTAAAAA
The DNA here is from genome assembly GCA_905331475.1 of Rotaria socialis. Classification (NCBI taxonomy): domain Eukaryota; kingdom Metazoa; phylum Rotifera; class Eurotatoria; order Philodinida; family Philodinidae; genus Rotaria; species Rotaria socialis. The sequence continues at coordinate 3,857 of CAJNYU010000811.1, read as the reverse complement.
CATTCTGATTCAAAAAGAAGTCATTTATTTTCTATTATCGCTCTTGTAAATCTGTTTCTTCACAACGTGTTACAATTAAGCAAATATATTCTTGTAAAAATGAATAGAGTGGCTGTTCCGAATTCCATCACGATATTCAGATCTGATAAAAAATCTCGAATATCTCGGCTTCCTGAAGTCCGTTTGAGCTGATTTTTAAATTGCGGAATAGACAAAACATTTTTCTATCGAATTGTATGATTTTCATCAAGATAAGATTCGTTTTGAGTGAGTAGCAATAAAGAAACAAACACCTACTTTCATTTTTGTCCCGTTCTGTTCATATCTTAATTACATCACTCCAGCTAAAATGCATAGGATTGCCATAAAAAACATGTTTTCAGTCAGAATATCATAATTTTTCGAAGACAAATTACATCATTTGATTCACTAGATCAAGCTCTATCGATTGATGTGTTTCTTATTACGAATAAATGCATCTTTCATATATTTTTTCTCGGAACGATAAACTTTTTCGTGTGATGCAATTAAGTAGTGTAACTTAATCCCATCACACCAGCTATTCCTCTTTCCTTATTTTATCATGTAATAGAAAATACATGCAAAATTGTTCATCATCAGAAATAAAAACATCGGCGCTAGATAAACTACAAAACTTCACTGAACAGTCTACACAAAAAATGTAGCTGAATTCAGTNGTAGCTATCTGTTAATGAAAAGACAGACGATTTAGACCTAAAATTTACTGAGTGTTTTTAGATTAAGAACCTTGCATTACTTTTTACTTCTAGTTTGAGATGCAACATTCTTCTATCTTTGAGCACTTACTAATAGGGATGATTAATTTACACTCAGTATGTAATAGAATATCAATTGATCGATCTGCTCATAAATGTCTAATTTTTTTACAAGCGAGTTGATTGATAGATCCAATAATAATTAACGTACATGTATATTTTACAAATTAGCTTGTAATTAAGTCAATTTGCGTAATAATGTTATTGAACAATATTCTTTTCTTTCTTCTCTTGCTATCATTATTGAAAAAATTCATTTCTGGAAATGTCGAAAAAATATACTCACCAAGCTCTTTTCGATGCTGTAGCGAGTGATATGGACTCAAAAGCAGCTTCAATTGCGTTCAAGGTTCCTGCTAGTACGATTCGTCAGCATCGTCGGGAGCCAACTCTTAACATCCGTGCTGGTCGTTCTTCGTACTTAAACTCTGACGAAGAAAGTCACTTTGTCTCTCTACTAGAGCTCCTTCCAGAATATGGTTTTGATGTGACGAAGAATCTTGTTCTGCAAATGACTGCCGAATATTTTGAATCTCTTAAATTTACTACGCAGCCAGGGTCCAAATGGTTGAATTCTTTTGTTAAAAGACATTTTGATGACATTATTTGGAAGAAACAAGAAAAACTTGAAAGAGCACGCGCTGAAGCATTTACAGAACGAAATCGATCGGGATGGCTTAAAAAACTCAAAGACGTGCTGATCAAGCACGATCTTCTTGATAAGCCGAACCAGATATTTAATGCAGATGAGTCTGGATTTTCAGACAAGACTAGAGGTAACTAGTTCAAACTTTATCGACTTCTCATATGTATTATTTACATTGTTAGGTCAATGGGTAATAGTTAATTCCAGTTGCCGACACGCTTTCAAGTCCAACGGGGGAACTGAAAAAGATTATCGCACGGCTCTTATCTGTATCGCTGCTGGTGGATAAGTATTACCACCATTACTGATATATACAGGCCAACATCTGATAAACACTTGGTGCAGAGGTGGTTTAGAAGGAGCCCATTACGGGGTCACAAAGAAAGTAAGCATTATTTGCAGATATGATCCTTAGGCAACATATCTGTTTCAGAGATGGATCAATACATATATGTATGAATATTGGCTGGAAAACTTATTCATCCTTTCAACATATCATCTAAAACGTCCACTTCTGTTAATTATCGATGACCATGCTTCACATATTAGCTTAAAGATCGTCAACCTTCTGAAGGTTAATCAAATTATATGCTTAATGTTACTAAGTCATTCGACTCACACTCTTCAGCCTCTGGATGTTGTTGTTTTCAACTCTGTCAAACAGGACTGGTCGAAATTAGTCAAAAATCATCTTAGAGAAGGAAATAAATCAATAAAGAATAGTGATTTTGCCCGACTAATTAAGAATTTATTCATTGAGAAAGCTGTTTTCTCACCCTGAAAAAATTGTTTCCTCGTTCGCACGTGCTGGTAGGCAAATTTTAATACATAGCACTTGGTTGAAGTACTTAACTCTGTATTGCCGGCTCCCAGTAGCGACATAGTTAAAACTCTTCTTCTACATATATTTTCTTATCTTGCCATAGAGATAGCAAAAAACTATTGCTTAAAATTGAACGGTACTTCTATGTTGAATAGCTGTATGTTGCCATTTGGCAACAACCGGTCGTAAAGGGTCAAAACTTTGGAAAATTCATTTGTCATTTTCGATCATCGAAATTCACTATTTTGCGTCCTTTTCATTTAATTATTCAAGAAAAAGCATAAAAAATATATACGATACACCTGTATAGTTTCTCCGCGATTCAAATTGACTTTTGCATGAAAAATTTGACATACGATGAACTTAACGAGAGAGTAGTTGCATGGCTTTTTTGTTGTTGATAATCAGGATAGGTATTCTTGTAGATCTTTTATTTCTCTACATCTATGGCGATACGTAAATTAAATACTTATTTCCATACCAGTTATTGAGAGCTAAAATACTATCATGCTGGCTTTTTTTCATAGAAAGTTCCATTTCATGCTAGGAAAAGCTATGTAAATGCACCAGATATGTTTTGTATGCTTTATTCTTGTATGAATAAATAAAAAAACGCAAAATAGTGAATAACGATGGTCGACAACGAAAAATGATTTTTTTAAAATTTTGAACTCTCACGGCCGGCTGCTGCCATTTGGCAACATCCATACCTCTTATTGCCAGTATTCATTGAATCATCTCTTTGAGTGATACAATATACAATAGATCAAAGAGGAGAAATTTACCACTAGTGACCTGTGGGATTGAATGATTCAGGGTGTCATAAGAACGTCTTTTATGAATCAGTTGTTCTTTAGGAGTACTCGAGAAGACTCAGGTAATTTTCTTCGCTGAACGTTTTTGTTTTGTTTCATGGGCTATGAGTGCGTTCTAAAATGTCTTGCAGTAATTATTGAACTATTGATTCACTATCTATCCACAGTATACCTATACCTTTCTTAAAATATTGGCACAATGTTGCCAAATGGCAACATCCGGTCATAAAGGGTTAAATATATTTTTAGGCGTTTGGCCGTTCGATGAAAATGCTATGTGTCACAAGGTTGCTAATAATACCAGCATATATCCGACGACTCAATCCTCAAGTATACATCATGTTCCAACAAATATCCTTCGGCCTCACCTCGTGTGTGCTACACCTTCAATGTCATCAAACTCAACAACAATATCCTGTTCTTCTCCTTCGCCATCTTCTTCGCCAACTGTACTTACTAATAAATCTATTGATACATCAACGAACATCGATCAACTGCCATCATCTTCATCTTCTTTATTGAATCTGCTTGGTCCTGGTAATCTTTTACAGATCATGACTTTTTAATAAAGATTATCTTCTATATTTAGTTTCTACTTCTACTCATACAACTTTTCAATCATTTGCACTTGATCTAACGCTTAATATACGATCCCAGAAAAGAAAACGTTCCACAGATCATGAAACATTTCGCAAATCACTTCGAGCTTCAGTCGCAGAAGGTGATTAATTAATTGACAAGACAAAAATCGCCTGTCTTTTCATTAACAGATAGCC
>CAJNYU010000804.1:0-26781 GCA_905331475.1 Rotaria socialis | reverse complement strand
AATAGAGAGGTGGAGTAATGACTATGATACACCTCAACAGTTACGTCGTGTTTCACATTTAAATCCCGAAGGGATTGCGCTAACAGCTTTTGTCATTTAAGATAAAAAGTCAAAATTTTAAATATTTCAAGCAAAACGTTTTGATGAGTCAGCAATTCAAAAGATATTTCAAGTAAGTCATAGTAGCATTAACACGACAAGGTATTAATTTTCAATGAAAATCAAATTATATTTTGCGTTTCTAATACTATAGAATCGACATCTCATGCAATTAGATAGAAATGTGAACAATCACGTATTAATTATTAATATGTAACATTAAAAGATAATACAATTACAATTGCAATTACGAAGATAGAGGAAGAAAGAGAAAAAAGAACAAAACAAACAGCTAACACAATTATATAATTATTATATGTATAAATGTCGTTCGCTTTTTCTTTTGTTTTCTTTATGTATTGCGCTTTACGAAAGTTGTAATTAGATCATCTTTTAATACTATATATTAAGAATTTATACATAAATATTTATTTTACCTTCGAATATTTTTATTTCTTGATGGTTACAACTTCAAAGCATTGAAAACTCGAAATAAAGTAGTTTTCTTTTGTACAAACTATATCAGTATTAATTCAAGACGAAAATATTTATTGCGACTTATACTAATGTTTATATTTATGGTATACTACAGTTAGACCATTTTCTTTGTAATAATCAGTTGTTTGATTTCATTTATTATATTTTGTTCTAAGCGATTGCTTTTTCGATCTTTTTGTTTAAAATTTATACATAAACATTTGTTGAAATTATGTTAAATGTTTTAATAAAACCTATTCAGAATATTAATAAGCTCGAACTTGCGTAGGACTCTTATTTTTCCGAGAAGACAGAAATCCTCCTATATTCCTCCTTTTTTACATCAGATCCTCTTCAAAATATTTTCAACGATAATCCTCCAAAATTCTCCTTTTTTAAAAAATAGCGTTGACATACCAGATGTATCTGTATATTTCACAATACCACAGAAAAAAACAAGACAATATATAGTATCAAAATGACAAATCATAGGCTAAGTCAATCATATAAGAAGAATGAAGTGGTAATACCAGAAATAATTTTTTCTTTATAGTAATTGCCGAAGAAAGTCTTGGGTTGTTCTTATTTCGTATCTAGATGGAAAGACACGCGGACGAAAAATAGGACGCTGAGTTGTCAATGGTACTAGTTGTTTCATTTCACTATTCCACTCTACGCCGAGTCGATAAAAATGATTAGATCCAAGTACAATATCCCATGGAAGATTTGGTACGAATATTGGCGTGACATAGTAGTAGCCTTTCCATTGATCACCTTGATATTGACGTAGAACAACATCTTGTAATGATTCATAAAGATTAGGATTCAGTAGGAAATCTAAATTGCCTGGCCCAATGTTACACAACGACATATGACCGATATCAACATTGAGATGTAGACGATCACGCATGAAACTATTGATTAGTAATTGACGAACGCCATCCAAGATGACAACACGTGAAATTTGTACGCGACCGATGTTTTCAACACTGAGATATGCTTCTTCACGTAGATTTGAGATTTGAAGATCGAAGTCAACTTCGTACATGATACCGTATCATAAGAATTACTACAATGAATCTAAATAAATTCGTTTGATCGTTTAGTTTTTCATTCGATTAAAATACTATCTTGTCAATTTTTATCATTTGTCTGTAAAATGATTTCTCCTAACGATCGTTCCTTTTCTATCGGTTTCTTTTCCTCAATAAGACAACAGCTGAAGTACACTGAGTAGTCCATCGTCATCAATCCTACATTTTCAACTTGTACTCACTAAAAGGGACATGTGCCTATAAAGTATATAGTTATGTTTTTCTTCTGTGACATACTTGTTTGTTATAGAGCGCATACGAAAATAATATTCTGTTCAATCAATGATCAACGTATAATTCATTGTATCCGTGTTTGTTATTATCATAGAGTTGCTAATTCGCTGCAAATTCTATCGTTATAGATTGCACCGTAATACATTAAAATGTAAAAACAGTCTCATATATTTTTACGTCGTTCGATAGCTGAGTGTCAAGAATGTCTATAGCCGAAGACTTGATTCTTTCAGTAACAAGAAGATGTAAACCTAAAATACTTCTGCATTCATGCGTTTTAATAGGATCGATAGACGCATATATACACTTTGTTAGAAACAAACATAGAAAAAAAGTAATCAATAAATCAATGTGTTAAAGTGTGTTAAACACTTTTTAGGAGTATAAAACTAAAACCAGACATTCAGATACAGTTATTCATGCCTTGTTCTCTCTCTTGCTACACCAGCAGAACAAAGGTCCTACAGACAAAAAAAGCATCATATTATTTTTGTTCTCAATTAATTAAAACTTCACATATATTCTTCAAATCTACCGTGTGAGACATATTCATTGTTATACTCATTTCGAAGCAAAGCGTGCTGGAAAGAAAATTCACTCGATGAATTCAATTATTTTTTGTTGAAATTCAGTGAGAAATTCTCAGATATGAACTTGTGAAAAGCGGATACCATTCAAAACTATTACAAATAAGAAAGTTTGTTAATTTCAAGTATACAGAATATTTATTGTTTGCATGTTAGCAGACACCTCGTGATTAAGAATTAAAAACGTGCGGCGTACATCTGAAAGTCTTCGATGTCAAAAGATGAAAAAGTTCACAATCAGTTTAAAATAGAAACAAAAACCTATAGTGCCACTATTGTTGTACAACAAAACTGAAGCAAATATGTAGGACGATCATACATTTTTTGGCATGAGGTTCGCTAACTGTTATCTTCATGATGGCTAGTCCGTTTTGTTTTTGATGACTTTAAACTAGTTATAAATTCATTCTAATTATTGTGGATCACAAGATATACGATAGAAATGCACGAATAATGTCGCGTATCCCACTCGGTACGCCCTTTCTAATGTATTTATTGTCTATTTAATATTGCGTAATAGAAAATACTATTACGCAATTGTAGAAAATCATCAAGGCCAAACACAGTGTTGTTTTGACCTTGGTGATCAATACAGAAAAAATGAAATCGAAAAATATCAAAGAACGACAAAAGAAAGAGAAAACAATATACGTATTGTATAGCATAACGTGATAACAAGAACGAACACAACAATACGAAACAACAGAGACAAAGAAAAGAAAAACACAAAATGTCACTACACTACAAATAGTTAGACGCAACTGTTTTATGTAAACAAAATTTGTAATGAAAAGTACAGTTCCTCAACATAAATAGAAGGTCATTACTTTCAAAAGATCATGCAGAGGGGATATTTTTATTCAATGCAATTACCACTAAGGTTAGAAATCGAGTAAGAAGCAGAGAAACATGTTTCAGCGGAAAATGAACGACATTCTAATTATTCATAGACTTTATATTTTCCGTAAAATTTTGGATTGCAAGTTGTAATTAGTTTTCCTAAAATTTCACTATCAAAGGTTAAAAATCCCATATTGTACTCATCATTTGACAAGAATAATCGGTGTAGATGAACCTTACTATGCGCGTTTTCTAGTCTCATCAAATTTAATAGGTCAATAGTTACTTAATTCCTAATAAGATATCACATCTGAACTTATATCTGCAGTATGAGATCTGAAATTACTATATACCGGCGCTAAAGTCGAAAATAGTACTATTAAACAGTCCATAAAATCATAATTTGAGAAAACAAGCTATTATAATATTATCTTTTATAGTTAGTTTTACGATAGATGCGAATCATCAATGATTGTATGCAAGAAAAAGTTAAAAGTGTCTACTAAACTACTTCCTTTTAATCAAACGTATATCCATTTCCTATGTTTTTTCGTTTTCGACACGTAAAATTCGTAGCTTCTGCAAACAGTGACCTCTTGCTTCATTAGCCAAAATCAGAGAATAATTACAGAGCCGATTATTTGTCGAAAATATTTCGATTCTTGTAGTTTGATGACGTCTAAATCTGCAAAAGAATCCAACTCGCCCCATCGACTTAATTTAAATGTACATTTGTGTAACATATGTTATCGTTTTGAATTATCATTATATTCAAGGACATTTTATAAAAAGAAATCATTGAAAAGTTGAAAATTTAATATTTTCAAAACTGTTTGCAGTGAAGTTCTTCAGATTTGTTTGTCTAAGACAATTGAGATTAAGTACGATCGAAGACAGTTTTCCTTTAAGCAGAATGTATTGCATTTTCTATAGTCAATTATTAAATGAAATCTATTGGATTAATTTGAACTTAAAATCTTAAATTGAAAAGTATCTTATTTATAATTATGTAAACTGCTATGTTTCTATTTTCTATTTCTAGTTAAGCCACGTCAAAGGTCGGATCTGCTGCTACTCACTGAATAAGCTGTGATATAGTGTTGATCAATGCGGACCAACTATGGAAATCTCAAAATTTAATGATGCCTGAATCTGATGTTTGTCGTCTTGAAACAGTAGCTGAATTGGATACAGGTTCGTCCGAACTCGGATTACCATCAGAACCCAGGTCGAACAGTACGGTTCGTATACGGCCGTTTACGATTACTTTACGACTATTTTTCGGCGAAAGTTTGCCGTAATATCTGGCGCAGTAATACGGACCGTATGATCATGAGCGTACGGAGCACAAACAGCCGGAAACCATGAAAATTCAGTCCCGTTTACGGTCGATAAACAGATTGCAAACGAGTCCGTTTTGATCTACCTAGGAATACATTCAAAAACGGAAATTAGTGACAGTAGGCTCACCAATTAAAATTGAATCGCCACTCGATGGAAAGAAGATGGGGGTAACCGTCTTTGGACCTTTAATAATTGATTTTTGTGAAAAAAAATAGCAGTGCCAGTTCATGAACTTAAACATACGCCTCGAGTGTTATTAGGTATGGAACCAGCTCAACGATTAAAAATCGATGTCGATTGGATTCATTCTAAGGTTATCTTACCACGCACTGCATATACCAACAAGGCCTATCTTATTGGTCTACATGATCTATTTAATCTGTTTGGACCTGACGGCCATATGATAAAAGCTTTACAACGACAACACAAGATATCAATCGAAATCAACAATCGGAGAAAAGTGAGCAAGGTTGTTGTGATCATCTGTACGAAGGAAAACTATAATAATACTACAGATGCTCAAGCAGCGATTCAGGTAATCTGTCCAAATCTTCCTCCAGTCCCTGAAGAAGAACAATCATAACTTTAATCAATGAAATAGACACGATAATAGTATTGTTTCATTGTAAAACATTCTATTTGATCAAATAAATTTACAAAAGACGTTTTCATCACATAAATTCTTTAACAAAATCAGTACTTACACAAAGCAGTCTATTCGTTTTTACTCACCGATGGCGAATGAGACAGATCAAACATTCGGAAAAAAAACAGAATTTATCAGACGAGACAAGGAAGAAATATGGCACCCGCGAAAGAAAAAAATTAGACGGACGGAAAGAAATGAGAAAGATAGAACAAATGAAGGAAAATAAAGAGAACTAGTGACGACCAGTAGCGGCGCAAGGTTATTTTTTTAGGGAAAGCAATACAAATTTCCTAAATATGTAATGTGAAAAAGACAAAATATATTCGTTTTCTAAAGCTACATATAACATTTTTATTCATATTCACAATACTTTTTTTCTTTTGTCCTTTTTGAAACAAAATCGGTAATACTAACATTAATATATATTTTTTAACCTCTTTATATATTATACTTGAATAATCCTATGTCACATATATACGACAAGAAATAACCTCATGAGACTATAGGGTAACCTTCTTACTGTGATTGCAGATGCTGAATATATCTGTTGGATTGAAACACTAGATAAGAAATAACTACGAAAAACAGAAAGTAAATCTTCATATATAATTTTCTTAATATCATGTCGTACCCAGTGAAAAAATATTTCGAAAAAAAATGGAATAGAATGGCTTCATGCGGATATGGAAACCTATCTCCTACGTAGAAAATGCGTTCCTTGTTTGAGCGAATGCGTTCAGGGTCAGAAAGAAATATTCTCGATCTGAAGGAACTCGTTCTTTACCGTTCCACACTAGTATGGAATACTTTTTTCTATACTGAAAAATCGTTCCCTATTTGAAGAGAAAGCATTCTGAATCATTCTTAAACCAGTAGAATTCATTCTAGTTCATTTTCTTTCGGAACGGTTAACATAGCATTTCATCGAAATAAAATAGCTTCCTTTTACGTTCTCTCATGAGCCTTTAAGACAATGGATTCTCTGAAGAGATGAATGCTTTCTTTTCGAAGCAAACCACATTTTCATTCTAAAATGAAAGGTCTGAAGCAAAGCAGGTTGAAATTGATGTGAGAAATGATGGAATCTTCATTCGATTTTACTTTAGGGATATTTGGTCTGATTTAGAAAAATTATTATTTTAATAACGGTTTCAGTTACAACGAATTGGAGTACGCCATTCGATAGAGCTCGTCAAGTTGCATCAGGAACAGTCTTTTGACTAATTGTAGATTCATCTATTAATGATCACCCAGGTGATCAGAAAGGTTAACCGTTTTAAAGAAGAGAAAACGTTCCACAAGTGGCAGAATGCGTTCTTCACTGTTCCGTTTCGAAACGACCAAGAACACCTTCTTAGAATGATAGAATGCGTTCTAGTTCGTTCCATTTGAGAACGATTTCCATTTGTTGTGGAACGTTTTCTTTTCTTAAAAAAAGAGCTTCAGTTCTTTTGGAACGCATTCTTTACCGTTCTTTTTTAGTAATATTTTTCACTGGGTAATACAAATATTACTATACTTAATAAAATACATGCACAAATTATTTCACTGAGATATGTATTCACAATTAATAACATTGGTACTGTTCGATATGTTTTGTTAGAAGCTATTAGATTTAATAAAATACAAGAAATACCAATTGTAATCGAGTTACATATAATTCTTAAGATATCTTTTCGAACATACCGTGGTTCAAGATTAGATAAAATGTTCAATGACATCTTAATTAACCAGTTGATAAATAGCTTTTTTTTTGTTGATCTACCTTTTCACTTGCCGCTAAGACCTAAAAGCAATAAAATTTAAAAACATATTTAGAAACTGTATTACATAATCAAGAAGGAAGTAGATGAATATTAAGAGCTGCGACTCTACTGAAATCGTAGTTAAAATAGTATTTCAACGAAATCAAAGAGCCTTTTTATGTTTATTCATGTTTTTCTTATACTGTTATTGATTTAAAATTTTTACTTATCTCGAACATTATATAAATGCTAGATAGAAAACATGACTGCGTAATAAGCCATTGTTTTCTCATGAGTTTAGGATATTAATGTACTCCTAGAACTAGATATGTAATTATATACGTGACTCAATAAAATAATGAATTAATAAAAATTTGTCTTGCTGATTCCAGTAAAAAGCAAAAAATTTTGTCTTCCTTACTTTTGTTGCAATGAATAGAAGCTCAAAAATGATATTGACCCGTTCATCCGAATCGTATTCTAGATGGTAATCGTAATTGAAGGCTACCATTGCAGGAGAATATCTTATTTTCCCTGGGTTTGCTACCATCAACTTTCTGTATTTTATAAATTCAACTATGGCTGCCTTGAATATTGATGTAAATGTTGAAAATGGAATTTATTCTACCCGATTGTACTCGGCTAGTTGATACATAACATCATGCATTTCTCTAGACTCAGTGCAAGTTTGTCTAGATCAATTTGTGCGCTTAATCTGAGATAACATGCATGCAAGTAAATTTGTAGAGCATGTGATAACTCAGTTACACAGCTACAAGCATAGCGATCGAGTGAATTTAAAAGTTCTGGCGTTGCACCTGCTAGTCGCTCACGTATCATGAAGCATTCCAAACGAAATAGGCGTGAGTCATTTTTTATTGCTTCTAATTCTTCAATGGTTTGACATTCTGCATAGTACATATACGCTTTAATTGGAGCTGCCAAATTGTTTTTAAGAATAGGCGCGGCTGTATTTTTGTATTGTAATTGCATGGCTCATAGAAAATATTCATACTTTGACGTCAAAGAGCCTATTACATCTAGCTCATCTTCTCAGTCGTGGACCGATTCTGACAATTATCATCAAGAGGCATTATCTTATTATTGCAAATAATAACGCTATTGATCTGTGGTGTGTAGTTCGGCTGGGTAAAAAAGATGAAGCTAGGATGGTTGATGTAACGATAAGAATGTTTTATCGTGATATCGAACTGTTTTATTTCAATCATCCTTCTCCTTTTATAGATACACTTTCTTTCTCCGGGGCGCGTCACTCAACCGGAGAGAACGAGAAGGAACACGACAAAGAGGAATATAGAATATACATGACAAAGAGGAAGAGAGAATACACATGACAATGAGGAGAAAGTCGTTATGTACATTGCCTAGGATAGGCCGAGTGCTTATATCGGCACAGTTGAGACATTGTTTTATGCGTTCTGATTACACAAAACTAAATGTTTATGTTGATAACATTTATACTTCGAATTCCAATGTGAAAACAATGACGAGGATTATGCATTTGTGTATATAGTTTTCATCTCCTTTTTTAATTCATCACAGAAAGAAATAAGCGGAGAGTGTATGTCGGATTCAGATGAGTCGGATGTGTGGGATGGGTGTGAGTGTACATGGAGAGAAAAACCAGACCCACACCCACACCCAATCTTTGGAACCTCGCGCGTGCCCTGTCTACACCCTGGAAATAAACATGATATAATCAAACAATTCAGTTCGTCGTTTTAGACTGAGGAAAATTGTTTTTTTTACACATCAACATAATTGAAGATCACAGATGGATAGAAGAATTCTTTAAACGGCTACTTCATATCGGTAAATATAAATTAACTCCTATCAAATAGAGTCTCACCTGATTCGAATGATAATAAATATTGTAGCCTTTTCTGTCTTTTAGAAGAACAGATCATATATATTATTCGACATCAGATGAACAACTTTGTACCCGTCATCAAGAAGAGGATTTTGATTCAGTTACTCATCTATACATTTGCAGTGAAATAAAAGATAACTATCTGAATTATTTTCCCAATGTTAATCAATTGACATTTACACTGTCTTGCGATTGGAACGATTCAACTCTAACAAATCTTAATCGTATGATTTCTTTAGAACAAATTACGAAAATACTTCTTTAACCGTATCGGTTACCATTGAAAGATCTTATTCGATTGTTGTGTTTTACATCTAACTTACATACATTACAATTTAGTACATTTGGTTTCTATAACAACAATTTAGATCTAGATCGGCAATGTTACGCTTTTGAATATGTATCCAAAAGAAATCAAATTAAATTTTTGATTCTTCACAGTCGATGTTCATTGCATGAACTTCAATTCATGGTTAATTTAATTCAATTTTTATTATCAAAAACTAATTACAAAACACAACATTTATTCTATTTATGTATTGAAAATACACCAAAAGTATGCGTAAAAGAAATCAACGTCATGATGAAATCAGAAAATGGTGGTGAACATTTAGTTATTTAGTTTGTTTGTTTTCTTTGTGTATATGATGATGATGATTACTTTTTAATAAATAAATCAGTGATCAAACTTACAAAAAATTAATTTTTTACGTTTCATATAGCTTGAGGGTGTGGGCGTCGCTGTGAAGCAAACACCGAGTCACACCTCCAGAAAAAACTACAGTTTTTCCAAAACGAACTAATTAGAATAGAGAAGCAATCAATGAACAGCAAATCCTACAAACCGTTTGTTGTCTTTCGTTGGAGAAGCGAAGTTTCACCATTGCTCTCTTACTTTAATTAAGCACTCTGAAAGGACAGGCAACTCAGTTATTTTTGCTGGATTTTTTTCCTCATTGTTTAATTTCACGGAATAAATCTACCTACACGTATGTTATGAGTATACCTTTTTGCGCTCCTGTCTCTATTGGAAACAGTATATCATAGGCTAATTTATAGCGTCGGAAAGAAAAAGAAACATAGGCATAACATAAACAGACAAACAAAAGAAGAACGTCACACTATTGTCATTACAACGATGAAATTTTTTCTTCAAGGTAATTCAGGATGTGGGTGTATCATATACGTTTTAAAGAAGCTGGTGTATATAACTAGCATATAATATTGTGACATTGAAGTATAATGATAATATTGGTTACAAGCCTATGACAATATGATATGCCTCATAGAAAAACCTTTTTCTATTTGAATTATGCAATTTCATAACAATTAAACAAGTACAAAAAGAAAGATTGTCAATCAAAGATAGTATTATTAGATATTCCAACGAAAAAGTAAGCATCAGCACTTTGTTTCATTTTGCTACAGATATTACAAAAATCATTTTCGAATAAAAATGGACGGTGAGCGATAGAGGGTCATCAGATATCATAGATTACAACAACAAAAAACCATGGTTCACAGTGAATCAAATCAAGCCATGTATTCGAAGTAAATGTGATAGGTAGTTTTGTAAAAAAAATACTTTTGTATTCCTCATTTTTTTCAGAGAAACTGCTGAAGAAAAATGAATCGAATCTGAGAAAACAAGTTTTTGGCAACGATTGCGCACAAGAAAACAAGATAAAACGCTTACGGAAGCAGTAAACATTCGAAATTTGGTAAATAAACTTGTTTGCATCGATTGAAATTTCTCTTGAATTTTTAGTTTCGATATGCGACATTTCTTGAATTAGTTTACATGCTGCTAGCAACGATTGCGTCAGTCATTTTTGGTATTTGTCTTCCATTTGCTTTGATAATATTTGGTGATACAGTTGATTCATTTAATGATCGCGCAGCTCATCTATGTTCACTCAATCTTAGTTCTCTCACTGAAAAATTTTGCCCATCGAATGTAACATTGACAACAATTAATTTCTATTCAACAATATCGTAGGAATATGCTCTTGGCTATTTAATACAATGATAGCGGTGATTATATTTTTTCAGATTGTGCAATATTACTGAATCGAATTTCACTTTCATTAGTTATAATCTCAGTGATCATACAAAACATTCCGTTAAGATGCTATTAGTGATTGGTTGTGTTAATCTTATATCGGGTTATATTCGAGTTTTACTATTAGAGATAACTGCCGAGAGGCAAACTCGTACTATTCGGAAGATATTATTTCAGTCTATTCTTTCGAAAGATCTTTTCTTTTTTGATACATATAAAACTGGCCAACTTATTTTACATTTGACCGATGATACTCATAAAATTCAGGATGGTATTGGTAATAAATTTGGCTCAGCTATTGAAATGGTGACAACTTTATCAGTTGTACTATTATTGGTAATTGATTTATGACTAAAAACAAAAGAAAGATAAAAACTGATTGATTGATGATTCGTTTAGGATTTATACGAGGATGGAAATTATCACTTGTTTTAATATCATTTTCATCAGTAATTTCTATTACAACAGCAGTTTTATTCAAAGTAAAATTTTCTTTAATTAGAAAACACTTCATAATCACAGCCTTTTTTGCCTGTAGGTTACAATTAAAATGACTGTAATTGAATTGAAAGCATATGGAAAAGCAGGGATCGTTGCTGAAGAAGTCATAAGTTCAATTCGTACTGTACTAGCCTATAATGGGCAAGAAAAAGAAATACATAGGCCAGTAGTCGTTCTGTTTTCATTTCGATTGAAGAAATCATTTTTAAAAATAAATAGATACGAAAAATACCTTGACGAAGCAAGAAAATGTGCTATTATAAAAAGTGTGACGAATGGTATTACGACGAGTATCACTTATTTTCTTCTGTTTTGTGTATATGCATTAGGTAGTATATTGTTGCATTAGACTATTTCAAGATGTTCATCTTCTTCTTATAATATTGAAGGTTTTTGGTATGGAACGAAACTAATTTTGGAAGATAATTACAGCATCGGAAGTGTTTTCACTGTAAGTAGCTCGTTTCTTTCTTAGTGACTTGTGTAACAGAGAATTAGAGATTAATCATTAGAGTTATTTAGATATTCATATGTATTAGCTATGATATTTCAAGTTTGGCACAGGCAAGTCCTTTTTTTCAAGCATTATATGAAGCTCGAGTTGCTGCCTATGGCATCTGGCAAATCATTGATCAAGTAGATGAGTTTTCATATTTTACGATTAGAAAATTTTTTGTTTTTATCGTAGTCATCAGAGATTAATGCGGATTTCGACCAAGGTCTTACTAAATATGATCTGATGGGTGATATTCAATTTTCAAATGTTTATTTCTTTTATCCTGCAAGATCTAATGTTCCTATTCTCACTAATTTATCATTGAAAATAAAATATGGTCAAACTGTTGCTCTTGTTGGTTCATCTGGATCGGGAAAATCAACATATGTGCAATTACTGCAACAATTCTATAATCCACAATCCGTTTCAATTTGTATTGATGGAACAGAGACGAAAGAATATAATCTGAAATGGTTACGAGAACACATTGGTGTTGTCAATCAAGAACCAGTTTTATTTCATAAAACTATTCGTGAGAATATTTTGTTTGGATTTGATTTAGGTACTAATGAACAAATCCACCAAGCAGCTAAAATGGCTAATGCACATGATTTCATCATGGCTCTTCCTAATGTAAAGAAAAAGAATGTTCTAGTCGGTTTCAATGCGATTTTGTTTTTTTGTAATTAGAAATATGAAACTCTTGTTGGTGAACGTGGAGCTGCACTTTCCGGCGGACAAAAACAAAAAATTGGTAATGGAAAACATTCATTTTTATCGATAACAATGCATTCTTTTTTCAGCTATGGCTCGTGCACTTCTTCGTGATCCAAGAATTTTACTTCTCGATGAAGGTAAATTCTTTTCTATTCTTGTGACCTACTATTTATTTCAAATACCGATTATTTACTATAGCAACTAGTTCACTTGATAACGAAAGCGAAAAGATAGTTCACGAAGCATTGGAGCGTGCTTCTCAAAGTACGTGATCACTTCAAGAGAGTGAGGTGAATGCTTATTTTTCTTGTTCGCTCGTAGATAGAACAACATTAGTAATTGCACATCGTCTATCAACAATTCGTCGTGCTGATAAAAGCATTGTAATGCAAAAAGGAGAAATAGTTGAAGAAGGTGATCATGAATCATTGATGAATACTCAAGGTCTTTATTTTAACTTGGCTAAACAACAAAATCTACGTCAAATTGAAGAAGTAGAATCAAAATTGGAAGACAAAGACATGAACAAGTTGATGATTACTGATCAACCGAATGATATTTCTATTGATGATTCGTACTATTTACTGGTAAATGATGACAAAAACAAGATTAAGGCAAAGGTAATCAAAATAGATAGCTGAATATTCAAGTTGTGAGAACTAGGAGTCATCTGCATAGGAGAAAAAAGAAAATACTATGTTAGCTATTTTACGAATAAACAAACCCGAATGGATATTGATTGTAATTGGATGTATAACAGCGTCAATAATTGGAGCCAGAGATCCGGTATATTGCATTATTCAAACAAAATTAGCGACAGTAAATAGTTAATTTATTTTTCATCTTTGAAATATGAATATTTTTTATCGACAGGTTTTTCAACAATGTGATAAAAATGTTCAAAAACGAAAAGTTTTGTTCTATGTCCTACTTTACGTTGGCTTTGGAGTTATAAGTTTGGTATTGCATTCGGTTCAGGTAGATCGAGTTTCAAGCCATTGGTTTTTTCAAATATCATTCTATTTAGGGTTATGTATTTGCACGATCCGGTGAAACGCTCACCAAGCGACTTCGATCAAAAGCATTTCAAGCTATTCTCCGTCAAGACATGACTTTTTTCGACCGAGAAGAAAATAGTACCGGTGCACTATGTACACGTCTTGCCACTGAAGCTTCAGCTGTGCAAGTGGTGTACGATTTGGTTTAATTTTTCAATATCTTTTCGCCATTGTTGCTGGTATTCTTCTTGGATTTGCATACTCATGGCAATTAACATTGCTTATGATAATTTTTCTTCCATTAATGTTATTCGGAGGCTTTTTACAAACGCGATTAACAGCTTATTATTCAAGCAAAGGCAAACACATCCTAGAGAATGCTGGAAAGGTCTGTGGTAATGATTTTTTTCTTTTATTATCATGGATTCTCTTTTTTATTCTACTGAAGATCGCTATGGAAGCCATTCAAAACATTCAAACAGTGATGCAGTTGACAAAAGAAAGCTACTTTTATAATGAATATTGTGAAATACTCAATACCATTCATAGGTAGGGTTACATTTTTTCTTAATTTAAATCTTTGTTCAATTTATATTCAGGTCATCTATTACACGCGCTCATATTTTGAGTATTTTATTTTCTATCACCAGTGCT
Source organism: Rotaria socialis (assembly GCA_905331475.1). Lineage (NCBI taxonomy): Eukaryota > Metazoa > Rotifera > Eurotatoria > Philodinida > Philodinidae > Rotaria > Rotaria socialis. The sequence goes on along the minus strand of CAJNYU010000804.1, from coordinate 12,393 downwards.
GTCGTTTACTTTTCCACAGCGGCTTTCATTTCTCTCGGCACGTTTCTTGTTGATCGAGATACAGTTACATTTGAAGATATGTTTCTGTATGTACTAATACTAGGGAAAAGAATTCATTAGTATCCTTGAATAAATCATATTTTAGAGTTTTGAATGCTGTTGTTCTGGCTGCCCGAACCATTGGCCGAGAGTTAACATTGTATAAGCTGTCGATTTAGTAGTAAAAAAATGAATTTGTTTTGTTTTCTTAGATTTCCCGACTATGGAAGAGCAACTGAAGCTGCAACGAACATTTTCACATTGTTGAATCAAAAACCATCAATAGATAACGAATCGAAAACTGGTGGCGAAATTGTGTGTGAACATTTTAATGGACAAATTGATTTCGATCATGTGTATTTCAATTATCCAAATAGGTCTGAATCAACTGTTCTAAAAAATTTCAAACTTCACATCAAATCAGGTATAGAAATATCCTGAATAACTTCTTTTTTAAAAATATTTCTCATAGGACAAAAAATAGCACTTGTTGGTATGTGTTGTTACTTCGTGGTACAATGATTCATTTTTAAAATACCTGACTGCTTAGGTACATCTGGCTGCGGAAAATCAACTACTATTCAATTAATTGAACGTTTCTATGGTGTAAATATGGGTCGTCTCGTAAGTCACTTTTTTTCTGTGCATCGCTTTTCCATATGCATGTTATGTTTCTAGTTGATTGATTCAAAAGATATTCGAAGTCTTAATCTTCAATGGCATCGATCACAAAGTAACTGCAGAAATGTCTCTATCGAAATAATTTATTTAATTGATTAGTTGCTGTTGTTTCTCAGCAGCCAGTTCTTTTCGATATATCAATTCGAGAAAATATTGCATATGGTGATAACAGTCGAACAGATATTTCACTCAATGAAATTATTCAAGTAGCAAAAGATGCAAATATTCATGATTTCATCCAACTTCTTCCGAATGTCAGTGATTACTTTTTTTGCTATGATAAGGAATCTATTATTTTTCTGTAATATTAAAGGGGATATGAAACTATGTGTGGTGCCCATGGAACTCAATTATCAGGTGGACAAAAACAAAGAATTGGTTAGATCATCTTAAAAATATTGTGTTCAGCTAAAAAGAATTTGTTTAATTTAGCTATCGCTCGAGCTTTAATTCGAAGCCCAAAGATTTTATTACTTGATGAAGGTAAATCATAAAAAGAGAACTTTAGATTTTACAATATGAATATGTTTTTTGTCTGATCATCTAGCAACAAGTGCGTTAGATAGTGAAAATGAAAAGATAGCTCAAGAAGCATTAGATCGTGTTCAACAAAATCGTACATCGATAACAATTGCACATCGTTTATCAACAATTCAAAATGCAGATATAATATGTGTTATTCATAATGGAAACATCGTGGAAAGTGGAAGTCACGAAGAATTACTTGCTCTTGGTGGTCGATATTATCGATTAGCAACAAAAGGAATGAGATAGATAGGACATACGTAAAACAGGTGCTTCCTAGGCATATTTGTTTTATTAAGATTCATTTATTCTAAAAAGACAGCTTTTTAAAAAACGTATATACAAAAACAAGTGAATTATTCTTCAGTAGGACCTGCGGGATTTATAAAAATTGGCAATGAAAGTGCTGTGATTACACGTGTGCCTTTCACTACTTCGTTTCTCTTTGTAACTATCAATGAGCGTGCTATTTGGGTGTGGGTGGGTGTAGGCATGGTTTAATAGAAGACATTGCTCACATTCACATTCACATCCTGACACCCACCACACCAAGACCGGCACCCACACCCTCAAGCACATATTCGGAATCAGCATTGCGAGCTCTATCAGATAATGCATAATATATTTAAAAAATGGCTCATGCTTTGCCCTTGGTGTACCTTTCTTATTTTTTAACGGTTCCGTTGCATTCGCCTCTTGCTGTATGGTGAATTCGTATATTTACTCATATTTCGTCTACTCATGGAAAAATATCGACAGAAAGAAACGAGTAAGAACGCGTTTCTATCGTTTCGTGTGAACATGTTCAAAATCGTTTAGAACTGATTCCTGAATATCTATCGAAAATTCTGCATTAAAAATAGACGTCAATGGAGATGCTTCCATATTTTGATACGAAAACATGTGTTTCCAGAGAGAGCAAAATTCTCCCAGAAGTTATTGAAAGCTCATTTCCTTCTTAAAAGAAAAAAAAGAAATTTTCCTGCATGAAAAACAGGAATTTTAATTTTCCCTAAGGAAAATCGAAAAGTTATTCAGTTCTAATTTTCTTGAAACAAATATTTGGAATAACTTTGTTGCACTTTTAATTCAGCATTAGTGAAATAAAGATTGTAAATGACAACTGCAGAGTAAATAGTAGCAAAACAAACAAAAATAGAATATCTGAAAAAAGGAAGAAAGAGCTCTCTTTTAAAATTGCAGGAACTAATAGGGTAGATCATTATTCTGGTAATTAAGTAAATATTCTAAAACGTAATTATAGTGTACCAGAAATTATTTAATGTACGTATTTTGTGTTGCCAAAATCATGCTGATGCGCATATTGAAGTTTCACATTGTTAGCTTCGAAAGTGTCGTTATAAAAACGATTTTTTTTCGAAAATGACTTTTTAGACGCTTTCTAATCTCATTGTCTTTCTTATCTTTATAAAAATGTATAAAATAGTAATTTCGAAAATATCTATTCTTTTGAAATATTAAAAATATGCTTTGAAAAAAATACTAGTGTCAGTCTCAAATTTAGTAATCATATTTTTATTTATCAAGTATAACAAACGTAAGAGAGAAAATTGTTGAGAGAAATAGTAATGGCAAAAATAAAAACGAAATTATTACTTTACCAATAAGATAAACGATGGCATATCATAATGGTAATATAGAACGATGGAACATGTGAAGTTATAATAATAGTATGAATTTGTATAATAGTTAAACTTAGAAAATAGCGACATTAAGATAGCATAGATTAACGACATCGATGTACTGATGGATGAAAGTTACAATTATTAAATATTAATTATATAAGATAGAAAAATGATAAATAGTATAAAGGTAAGAAGATTTAAATTTATGAAGCGATGATTATTTGAGTTTATCTATATGTGAATGGCGTTGTTGATAGCTTTTGTTTTCTGTATATCTGTTAATGAAACCTTCAGGATAGACTATCAAAGGCACATATCTCACAGTTTGATTTAAGCTAAGCAAGGTTTTAGCGATGACCAGAGATTCCTTTATCAGTAGTCTGTAAGGATGCTTGTCTCTGCTCAATAGTGCCCAATTGTATCAATCTATCTGATGTTTGGTAGTTGCTACATGACGTTTTAAAGCTGATGTTGATGTTAATGTTGCACTCTCGTGTTCTTCATCACTACTTTCAGATTCCGCGCATGACTTTTTAAAGTTTTTATCTGCAGCGATTCTCGCAGAACGTCTAAGGAACTGAACAGGTTTATCAACTGATGCATTTGACGGAACGCCGTGCTCTTTCAAGCGTCGGCCAGCCTGTCTAGCTGTTTTCCCTATGTAAGTAGCTGAATAGTCTGTGCAATTTAATTGATATACGATGTTAGATTGGAAGTCTTTTGGCAGTTTATCTTTGTTTCCTATCCTCTTCAATTTCGTTATACTGAATATTATGAAAATCACTGAATAATAAAAATAATCTTGTAACTCTTTTTATTTGATTCCAAATGAAGCCGCATACCTCAAAACGGGTGACAACAACTAAATCCTTGTATGAGACTCAATTTGAAAATTTTCAAATAACATGTCTTATAGACTCAACATCGATAAGACCCATTTTTATGGAATAGAAGCGTTATTTTTTTCATCATTGACTTTTTCACGTGCAAACTGGTCTCCGGTCGACTGTAAATGTGATTGTCACTTATTTTAGCCCATAACTTCATTTTAATCAATCATAAAGTGTTTCACAAATAATATTTTTATTTCTGTCTCATTTATTAGCTTGAACAACTAACTACAAGAATACAGCTACCCGATGAGTCTCTTGAGCAAGAATGCAGCACATTCACAGCCCACCCTACTATAGAGTATTAAAATCTCAAGAATGAAAATTATAACGAAGGTTCTCGAAAATCGTTGTATTTGTTGATATCCGACTGAACGTTACTAAATAAAATGTGCATCGAAAGACATCAGTTTGGTATCTTTGTCATACGTAAAGAAAACTTCCCGCAACAAGTTTTCTCCATAATATTGAATAAATTCCTTTTTAACTCGTTCTGGATTTGTTCGTGACATTGTATCATCGACATCATCGTATTCAATGTATAACTTTTTCATTGTTGGGGGTAAAAATGTTTTCAACATGTCATGCCATTGTGTACCATCAAGAAACGGGGGTTGTCTTCTCGGTATCGGCCTTTTCACTGGTGCTCGCTCATGAAAAAAGCTCAAAGTAAATAACGTTGGGGGAGTAATCAATGGGAGCAGTTTTTGGACACTTCCTAAATATGCCATCGTATGCAAGTTGAGATGACGGAATTTTGCAGGATATTCCATTGATGTCTTTTCACTTATTTGATCTCGATAATACCTAATATTCTCTGCTGGTTGTGCCTTTTTTCCACGGAATTCATAAATGTACAGTGTAAGGACTTTTAATTTTTGGAATCGATGAAGTAATGGAATCAAACGTTCCATTTCACGTATGCTAATTGTCAAACTGCGAATTGTATTGTTAACAATTGTTGAAGGCATATACGTTATTGAATTGACTCCGTTCGAAGATCTCAATTTTAAATTTGTTAAAAATGGTAACTCTGTGAGTAGATATCCGAATGATTGAGCAGCACGTTCACCAGATCCGGTGAATTTCATGTTACTGAATACAATGTGTAGATCTCGCAGTTGATACTTGAAAGCGTCCAATAATGCGGGTATTTCATTTTCGAATGCAAAAAGTGGCACCTCATAAAGTGCAATTGATTGTAATCGTTTTGGGTGAGAAAATATTTCTAAAAAGTTGATATTTTCATATAAAAGTTCAAGTGAAATTACATGTTGTTCATTGAAAATTTGCTGGAATATTCGAAAAAGTTTTGTTTCTGTTCGAGTTAAATTGAGACGAACATTTGTTGCATTCGATACAAGTTGTTTGAATCGACTATTGAGGCCATAAAACGAGTTACAGATTTCATGTGCAACTAGATAATCAAAAATTTCCAAAACAATCTCAGCTGAAAGTTCTTCAAACTTTGTTCCTGTATGTTTACACTTTTGACGGGCCGACTTCGGGACAGCTGACTTCGGGACAGCTGACTTCGGGACAGCTGACTTCGGGACAGCCGACTTCGGAACAGCCGAACGAGTATTTCTTAACTGTGCCATGCTGTTTTGTCGTCAATGCCACGGAATGGAATGAAAAATAATTCTTCTGTTCTGTCATCTAAAGGCACAGCTGAATTCCATTGCACTTATAGGAGACCAATAACAACAATACTCTTCACTAGTGTGCACATGTAATCCATTTTTCCTTCTACTTGAATATTTTGTTAGAAAGAATTACGTCATTCTTTCATTTGTAATTCTCATTCATACCGGGGGCTTTTTCAAAACCCGTGATCGACACAAAGCGTTGACGACATCAGAGCAATGTTGTTTGTTCTAGAAAAGTACTTTTATTTTATGGAAAAAGGCAAACAATAATTGCTGTTTTTTTAAATAAATACAGTTATTATCTATTCAATAATTTAGCACGATAATCAAGATAGATAAGTTGATTAGAAGTACATCCATTTTTCCCTGGTAATGTAATTATATGGGAGAAAGACTTTCGAATTTTATAAATCAACAGCGAAGAAATCAACAATGGAGACTAAGAGCTAATTCGTTTCTCACTGAGGGGTGTTTAAAATAAGATCATTCTAAGTCACTGCGATCATCATTTCGGTTTCTGTATACATTAGAAACGCGCCCAGATCGATCTTAATGTCATATCAAATCAAATTTGTAGTTTAAGATTAAAATACAAGTAACACTCATCGTCAGTCGATTCGCTTGGCTTTAGACTAAGTTACTTCTCATACAGATATGATTGAATATCATGGCTATGCAAAAAAGCGTATGGAAATTTAAAAATTTTGAAAAAGCTTGTCAGCTCGTGTATTTAACAATGGCATAGATTAGTTTCTATGGTCTGTAATGGGTAAGCATTGGTTTTTTCGTGTAGTCTTTAATTAAAAAATGAAGAAATAGCAGACTAATTAGTCAAACTCCTAATTAGCACAATTTTAAACTCATTAATGTCTGTAATGGAGAGGGATAGCCGCAAAAGTCTCTCTTTTAAACTTACACTCGCCATTTTCTTCGAAAATATATGCGAGTTCCACAAAATATTATTACTTTGCTTATAGATATTTAAAACTATAACTAAAATATTGAAGTTAGCGATAAAAATAAATCCTGGTGGTTGAATATATTTTTTTATTTATGCACAACCAGAGCTGAGCACAGGACAAGACTGCCCTACTGCCCTGCCCTGCCCTGCCCTGTAGGACAAGGGTAGAGTTTTTGTCCTTTCCTGCCACCCGCCAGGACAGACCAGAATAGCAGGACAGGGCAGAAAAATTTGTCCTGTGCTCAACCTTTTTTTTAATCAAAATGTTTATTGTGCCATTTGAAAAAGGTTCACAAGAGTTAAAAAGAAGAGCAATCATTTATTTATGACAATAATCATCGTATCCTGTGCTCAGCTCTGATACTGGTATATATATATTTTGTGAATATTTTACTCAGTATGTGTTCTGATTTGTATCATACTTATTATACCAAGTACTTTTTCATGTTCTCCTTTTATAGTATCATTCTTTATATGTGAAGATAATACTGCTAGAATCCTAGATTATTTGTAAATTTTATTTCCAGTAATGAGGCTGTCGTAAAAATAATAAAACAAGATTGTTTCCTCTTTTTTCGTATTTAAGATGTTATTGTTTACTAAAAAAAGTCAGTTTTGATATTGAAAATTATATGAAATATGCTGGCTACGATGTAGCAAATTAATTAACCTAGGGTTGGATTACTGACAGTAAAAATGACAAATATTACTGTTATCACATCCATGATTATTACAAAACAGGACGGTCCTGATGTCCTGCCCTGCCCTACAGGACAAGGGTAGAGTTTTTGTCCTGTCCTGCCACCCGTCAGGACAGAGCAGGGCAGAAAAACTTGTCCTGTGCTCTGCTCTGTGCACAACTTATACTTAATATATCGCTTGTAGAAAGAAAAATTGTAAAAAGCAAATAAAGTAATTACTTTCTTTTGTAGTATCTACGCTTTTTTAAAATTTTTTTTCATAGATGATGCTTTTACAGCTTCAAACACAACTGAAGATCTGTCAGAATGCTTCTCAATGATTCATTTAAACGATCTGTATCACTATTGTGTTGACGTATGCAGCAAGCATATAGTTTCAATATTCTGAATAGAGATCGTTATGGCTCCTCATATTCTAAGTCACCCAAGCCTGAGACAGCGCCTATTTTTTTTATACGACCCTGATTAGATTTCCCTACCTAACACTCTACCGTAATGTGAAATATACTTTTCAGGTTCTTTTACATGCAAAAAACCCTTACACTCAGTATTTTCCCAACATTCTGTATCTCTTATCATTGTGAGCTTTCATTTTTATTCTTAATGAAAGTGTCGTCTAAAGAAACTCTACCTAAGCTGCCTCCATAACGATCTATATTCTGAATGTTACTACTTAGTTTTGCACATACATCCGTATGCCATAAATGCAGAAGCTTGCATGTAATTTGTTCCAATATTAGAAGTCAAATGATGCGATTTTACCAATCTCGACAATCAGTACCAATATCCTGTCGTATTACTTGGCATGACTGTCCATAGCTTCAACAATCTGATTATATGCTCATGTGGTTTAATCAAGATACAAAACTTACGTTAGATGAGTCTGCATATCGACTGAACCTCAGACTTTTCTCCGACAACCTCAACAGAATATGAAAATATGATCGAACTATTCTCTAGCAACACTAATTTACTCTTCTTTCGCTAAGACCTCCCTATACCCGCATGAAAGATAACTTATTTCCACCAGCCTTTAGCAAACCCAACCTGTGTATCGAAATTTTGTTCAATCAAGAACATAAAATGTTGTTTCTATTACAATAGCGAACTCTCTGTTGCCTACTGTAACATTCTATTTGATATCCGAGTCTATAGAATCCAACGTCTCAGATCCTCAAGAAACACTGAAACTCCCAGATATACTAGTCTCAGAAACTCTCCAAAAATCTGTGATCATTTCATACAATGTTACTTCTATGTAGGTCGATAACCGATACTTTTGAATCTATTTCTACTGACAAACCGATTTCTTCGAAAAGACCAGGTAAATCCGTCAAAAAAACATGTAAAAGGCTTTGTGATTTAATTCTACAAGTTCTTGCTTTTATTAGCCACGTCGACCAAATCAAGTCTGGATCCCGAGACACAATCAACAGAACACGTAAAACTTGTCAGAGTAAGATTAACTGTGCACAAATAATATTTTCAATCATTCCTAAAATTTATGCTTCTTTAGTATCAAACTTCAATAAAGCGGATTGTTGTGAAATCTTCGTGGCCTTGTTGCAATGATCTCCTCGATCTTAGACTCGAATGTGTTGATGAAAATTTTGTCGATACAAGTCAGTGTAAAATATTGTTTTTCCTTTAAAAATGAACCTCAGAAATCGGTATTCTTTGAAAATTTTATACATTGACGAATTTTAAAATAGAGTCTGAATCAGAGACGTGCACAGGGCAGGTGTTAAGGTGTATTTTCACTTCTTTATTAGCAGGTTCGATAACATACACTTTAACAATAATAAACAAGAAATCTCTCAACAATAATCACAGGGACAGATATACTCGTATCCAATTATCTCCAATGAAATAAAGAATACAGAATAATGTGTAGAGGACAATATGAGAAAGAAAGATAGATGATGCTAGTGATCTGTATGTGCATACACAGATCATAACACTCTTCCCAGTCGCACAAAAAAAAGAAACAATGAAACACTTGTTGTTTCTTTTTTTTATAGAGCAAAAGGATACAACAAAATGATGTGGAAGAAGAAGAAAAAATAGAAAACCAACATGACTAGAAAAAAAAACCTAACGAAAAAAGAAAAGTTTTTGTATATCACATACAATATCTAGAGAGTTATGAAAGCACACGATATATTCAAATACGAAAATACTTGATTACATGTATCAAGTAGAAATGAGAAAGAAAAAATATAACTGGACCCATATAATGACATAGAAGAAATACCATAAGTAATTGTGCAATATCAGGAAAATAACATCAGTAGAACATTTGAAGTACCGGGTAAAGCATCAACATAGACAAAATTGATAACCATCAGTTTCAGAAAATGGTCAGAGATAAATTCATTTGTTGTTGGCGGACGATCAGTTGGAAGAACAGGTTGAGCAGGATGAGTATTTTGACAAAAAATAATCCATTGGTATACACCAAAAAGTGCAAAAAACGTTATAAGATAATCAGTTTTATCAATACGTAGTTGCCAAAAAAGGACATAAGATTTTAATACAGGTTGAGGATGACGATACGTTTCAATGGTACAACATATTTTTGTTTGCGTAATTGAACATTTCTTCATATCAAAAATAAATTGTAATATATCTAATAATGATTTAATCGTAGGATGTGGAGGTGGATTGGTAATAGGATTTAATAAGCTTGAACTAATTGGTTGAGTTGGAACAAGTGAAACTGATGATGTTGTTGGATTAAATGTATTAACAGGCTTTTCTGTTTGAGAATTATAGAATTTTAACGCGAAATCGGGAGCAGATGTGTCTGTATATGTACGTATCATGGGTCGTTTTTGATCAAATGATACTGATGGACCATTTGAATAATACGAAGAATCATTAATAACATGATCATTAATAACGACAGGTGAAATTAATGAGGAAAATTGATTCGAGTTTTGTTTAGTAGCGTCACGAGGAAATTGTTCGAATTTCATATATTCAAATGCAAATAATCGACAAAAATCAGTATAACATTTAAATTTTTCTTCATTCAAACTATACCAAATAATTCCATCGCATGTAAAAAAATTTGGAAGAATGTCAAGTCGATGTTGAAAAGATAATTTAAGTTCAGAAAATTTTGAATCAATTTTTATGAACCATTCTCGAGCATTTTCAGCACCAGAAAAATATGGAACATGCTGACGAAGAAAATTTAATAATGTATGATTATCATGTGGATTATTTTCATGACAAATATCATATTCACAAAATTTATAAGAGGCAATAGAATTTGATAATAAAGATAATGAATGATTGGTCATATAACGAGATTGTTGCAATAAACTATTTTCATATTCTTCTATTAAATGTGGATAATCTAAATTTTGTTGGGGTTCCCAAGTATTGCGTTCTTCAGGATAACCTTTCCATGCAATTAAAAATTCTTTTCCACCATTTCAAACACGATGATCAACAATACGTTGAACGATTAACATTTCATCTTTATTAATACCAAGAAGTTGTTATTTTTCTTCATGAATAGTAGTCATGATATACGATTTATTTTTTATTTTTTATATATTTATATATGTATATATATATATATATATTTTTTTTTTAAACCAGGGTCCCCAATTATTACGGTGTATTTTCACTTCTTTATTAGCAGGTTCGATAACATACACTTTAACAATAATAAACAAGAAATCTCTCAACAATAATCACAGGGACAGATATACTCGTATCCAACTATCTCCAATGAAATAAAGAATACAGAATAATGTGTAGAGGACAATAGGAGAAAGAAAGATAGATGATGCTAATGATCTGTGTGTGCATACACAGATCATAACAGCAGGGCAGTCCTGTTGCCCTGGTGTTCTGTCCTATCCTGTCCTGTAGGACAGGATGACATTTAGATTTTGTCCTGTCCTGGCGCTCGCCAGGACCAACGTAGTCAACAGGACAGGCAAGGACAGGAGAAAAAATGATGCCCTGTGCACGTCTCTGGTTTATACTCACATCATCCCACACTCAAATCGAGTTTTAAAATTTTCAAAAATCGCATTTTGAGTTGTTTAACCAAGAAATATTTTCAAAAAATATCAATGACAGATCATTAGTTGTAGAATTCCAGCCTTTACTAGATGGCCTGTTTTGTTTTGACATTCGTAGCTAAGGACAATGCAGACTCTTATACACTTTCTAACGATTTGTCGCTTATGAGCTTCCGTGTGGATGTATCAATTTCGTTCTTGTGTATAACGATTAGTTACAAAGAAAAGGCTAGTACTAATAAAAATCAAGTAATTCTGATCATGTCATAAGTGCTTCAAAATAGGTGGAGAAAAATTGTACCTCTGTGTTACTAAATATGTCACGTTTTTCTTTGAATTTTTTATCTAAGTAAAAATAACTGTAGAAAACGTTGTTAGTGTTTTAAAGCCTGGGCAAAACGCTACAAAACTAATTATAGAAGTGTTTCATTTGGCGAAATAGTCACAGAAGATATTGCAGCTTATTAGTGACCCTGAAGAAAAGGATCTTTTTATTTCGTCGTCAGGCAGCCAAAATTCCTTTCTATAAGCTAGAGACTTTATCCAAGACAGGTCATTTTATTCCATAAACATATCAAGACAAGCTGCATCAAATGACGTTTGAACGAACTTTCTAACTCACACAATTTCCGAAATAATGAAAAACAAAATGTGTCAAAAACGTCACAGCGTTACATTCGAACAAAAGTATTTACGTAACTGCACGTGATAGGCAGCAATAAAAGCTTGATAAATTGCTGTATCTTACATTTGCAACTTAGTTCTGTTTGCATATCAGATTTGTAAACGTCTCAGGGTGACTACTGTTTGTAAGATACGACACGTAGACAGTAATTGAATAATTACTTTTCGAGAATATCATTAACAAAGAAAAGTGTTTTTTTTAAACTTTTTCAATCAATTATACGACGAATTTCGAAGATCTCAATGTATGCAAAGAACATTCATTCGTTATTCTTTCTTGTATGCAACACAACGGCAACATTCGCGTCCGCAGCTTGAATAAATATGCATCATTTAGGAAACAGAGGGTGGTGAGCAGTGCATGTGATTACATTATCGTGTTTTTTTTCCCTCAAACTGATACCCATGAAAGCCAAATTTTATTAAACGACCCACAAAATAAAAATACAAATTAATTCTGAATGAAATAAAATATATTTAGAGATGGATAAATTCATTAATTTAGCTCGACAGAGCACGCGTGAATTGTAGCACATTGGTTGTTCAGACATATTGCTTTAGCACACTCAGGTCC
>CAJNYU010000795.1:0-15168 GCA_905331475.1 Rotaria socialis | reverse complement strand
CAAAATAAAATAGAATATATCAAGACAGGGATGCATGCAATATATTAAATCTTTTCGAATGCACTATTGATGACAGCAGACTCTCTAATTGTACTTCTAGGTAGAAAAAAATTCGACAAGCGTTGAGTAAAATAAACACTTCTTAACAACGGACTAGTCATGAGGCGTCCAAAAGATGCTTCAGACCAGTCAATACCGTTTACGTCGGTGTGTTTCTCATTTTCTATGCATGGATGGGAGTCAATATATAAGTTTAGACTATATGTACTTACGGCAGTCTATTTCAGTGTCCTAGTCTCCCGCCAGGATGTCCGTCATATCTCGAACACTGTCGGGCTGGATGTTCAAATCCACCGTGTAACCTCTGTTTTTAATCTTCTTACTAGTCTGGACTAGGTCAACAGACAACACGGACTAGATATGACTGGGCTCAAGGACATTTCAGACTAGTACAGACGTGTTTCCAAGAAACTCCTCATTAAGCTGACTAGACAAGACGGGTATGCAAGGCGTTTCAGACTAAACTTGACGGCAGCTGAGGACATTTCTGACTAGTCATGTCGACAGTCTCCCTTCATTTTTTGCTTACTTGGGATATTTTCTCTTACTAAAGCTGGATAAATAAATTTATCTATATTGTACAGCAATTATCAGTTTAAAAAAAAAGCTTTCTAATAGCATCATAAATTTCTTAAAGAAATTTGAAAATTGTACAAAGTTTTCGGTTGGGATCGGTTCAACTCGGTTAAAAGTTTTAAAAATAAAAATCGGTTCGACTCGGTTCGGTTGGCAAATTTTTCGGTTCAGTTCGGTTCGGTTAAAAAAAACCTTAACCGATCACATCTCTGGTGTGACTATAAACGATTGTACACTGTCGTCTTTCATTAGCGTAAACGGTCTTTAACGCTATAATAACTACCCTGTGCAGACCGTAAATCGTCTTGTCGTAGACGAAAATATACGCTCCCCGTTCCAGTCAAATATACTCTGTTTTATAGTCGTATTTTGCTGCTAACAATAGTATACACCGCCTTTTATTGCTGTATTTTGTCGTAAACCACCGTACAAATGCTGAAAAAATCCAAATCCACTAACCATAGCAAACACAATTCATTGCATTGACTAAACTTCGTACGTGATGTCAAAATTTTAGGAAACCAATAAAAATCCCAACCAACCAAAAATGCCCTCAAAGTCATTTTCCTACGAAACGTCATTTAAACGCAGTTATTCATCATTATGTATTCAAAAGCATTTTCACATTCAACTATCTTTAAAGGTAGTTTTTGCAATAACCACGTTTTTTTTGATGAAAAAGGTGGGTTACCGAGGCGAAATCGCGCAGTAATGCTTCTCAATGCCTTTCTTTAATACAGTCCATTAATTTGAAGGCTCGAGAACATCCCCAAAAATCGAAAAAATGTTCCATTTACAACATAAATGGTTCCATTCTTTCAAAGTCAAGCAAAAGCGCTTTAGAAGGAACAGATTTCATTCTCTGTGAAATTATTTTGAGTAAAAATCATTGAACCATTTCTACCATCATAAGAAGATATAGATCATCTTCTTTTTCATCTTATACAAAAATTCAAGTAAAAATGGTATTTTCCTGGGTGAAATGAAACTGTTGCAAACAGAAATACTTGGTTCATTTCTACCTTCATGAGAAGCAATGAAATGTTTACAAGGGGATATTGATGATCTTCTTTGTTACCTTATAGGTAAATTCTGGTGGAAATAGTATTTTAAATAGAAATTGATATGCGCCCAGTAGAAATGGTTCACCGAATTCTGTCATCAGCAGAAATATGTAAAGAGATACGGATATTTTTCTTGTGTTTCGTGAATTCTAGTAGAGATGAATGATAAAATGGTATGGGCGGAAGACGGACGGCAAATCGACATGTCAATGATATAGCAACGAATAAAAGAATGATTCACGCATATTTTTCCATTTCTTCTGATTGTATGTGACTTTGTGTAGAGCAAGGAATTTTCGCTGGAAGTAAAACAAGTTCTCAATCGATTCTTTTCACGTACTTCAGGATATTTATCATACTTTAGCTACTTCACCATACCGAAAGGTACTTTACCAATTTTAATGTATTTTAAAATACAAAGCTATCATCGTTTCTTCTTTCAAGATGAACTCAATTCAACTCTCTTGTAGGGAAACATTATTTGAAACGATAACCCTTAAAAATTTCGCACTCTCTACATTTTGACGGACTTTAATACTATAACCTACTTATGCAATTATACACATAGCTTACCTTAAGACAAAAAGTATTCATCCAATGGAATTTTTCAGAAAAGCAAAACAATATTGTAAGACTAAACGATGATCAGCGTGTGGGCGTATGTGTGAGGTACATTTGAGTGTTGCTAGATACGAATTAAATCTATAGCAAGACTAAGGCATATATCCTCGAAGTAAGAAGCTTCACATTCAGAAAACATTTAGTATTCGTAATCCGAAATGTAACAAGCGGATTGAACGATTGCTTCATTCAGATATAGCAAAACTGGTTCTTGTTTCCTTGTGGATTATTTTTCACCAGAGAGCAGACGCTTTCAATGGAGATTTGCGATTGGTTTACCTAAAATTTTAAATCCACGCCAACAAATTATTTATAACTACTGCAACGCTCATAACCACACTTACATTCATATCTAAACCCACATTAACAACCAGTTCCACTAACATATGCGAACCCAAACCAATCCATTTCACATTCGAACACTCACATTCACACGCATTCACGCACCCAGTCACATGCATACCCCACACCGCTCCAGCGAATCGTTGCTGTGATCCTAATGTCACTTCAGTGGCAGTTTTCCTTATCGTTAAAATGAAATATTAGAAAAATTGATGAAGATATTTCTCCTACAGAATGGGTTTTAACTTTTATGTGTTCATTCAAAAATTTCCATGGATTTGTTTTGAAATTTAAGACTTTATTAGCCAGTTACGGTTAATCATAATGCAAAAATTAGTCGCCGTGCTCATTGCGATTGCCGCTGTGCTTATTAGTATTTATTATCAACAACATTTTGTGATGAAAGCGGACACGAAACGTCGTGCCTGGCTAACATTGCTGGTCAATGAAGAATATGTACCAGGTGTCTTAGCATTAGTTCGTTCATTAAAACGAGCGAAGAGTATGTATCCATTAGTAGTGCTATTGGTTTCGGATCAACTGTCTGAAGAAACTCAAGAAATGATTTTAAATGAAGGATGTCTCGTACGGCCAGTTGAAACCATTTATCCAACGCAAAAAACAGGGAATCTTGCTTTTCAACGTTTAACTCATGATTGGACAAAACTACGAGCATTCCAAGTAGTGGATGCGTGTGAGAAATGTATTTTTATGGATGCTGATATGATCGTTTTACACAATATGGATGAATTATTCGAATTAGATCAGAATCCAAATTTTGCTGCTGTTCAAACTTGCATATGCAATCCGGCAAAAAACGTCATCATATCCGAAATATTGGAAACCGGAAAATTGTCCCTACACTCATGGTGAAAATTCGGATGGGCATGATCTGGTTTATGAACATGGTCGCCTCTTCAACAGCGGCTTATTTGTATTTCATCCAAATTTAGTAGTCTTTGAACAAATGATCACAGCGCTTAACACGTGGGATCTGACTGACGTCATATTTGCTGATCAGGATTTTCTCAATCAATTTTATCGTTCTTCACGGAAGCGTTTGCCATATATTTATAATTCGTTAAAAACATTCTCTAAAACGCACCCATATCTTTGGGATGAATTGAAAATCAAAGCTATTCATTTCATCCTGCAAAAACCATGGGACAAGTTGGGCGGAAACAGTTTGGACTATGAGCACATTCATCGTTTGTGGTGGGATGCATACCTGTGGAAATCACAAGAATAATTATTTCAGGGACCGCATTGCTTTATTGAACTCTGCTCTGGTAGATCATACCCGCTTTGTGTAAAAATCCATTTTGAATAAGAAGAAGTAATAAAGATATTTCTTAGAATACGAAACAAACTATTTCACATAGGTCTACGTCGTTATCAGTTCGAAATAGAGAAGAAGCATCATATTCAAGAGAAAACAATAGATTATAAAGTGCCACGCTATAGGTTGAGACAGACGCCGATTCAACTGTCGATTTGTCACGTGCCGCTCAATTAGAGCTCATAACACACGTCTGTATTACATCAGTTTCAGGAAAACTGTAACGCCGGCTGTTAACGACTCTGGTGTAAGCATGCATTTCATTGTGAGTGTGGGTATTAATCAAGTGATGAAAAGATGATTCAAGATGCTACACCCACACCCTCAGTACCGGACCGGACCGACCGGTTCCCGGTATCGCTTCCATCTATGCCCACACCCACACGCCCACACGCCCACATCCCACACCCGCACCACCACCATACCTGCACCCGCACCTCCACTCACACACCCATACCCTCAAGAGCATTTCACGATATTGCCATACATCATCGAGATTAGCGAATGGAAACGCTCTAGTGACTGGTGGATCGAACAATGCTTTCATCTTGAGTAGTGCAGAACTATTTGATCCCTTAACAGGCCTTTGGATGTAAACCGGCAGCCTGAATATCGCGCGACAATGGCATACAGCATCGATTCTAGACAATGGAAAAATCTTAGTAGCAGGTGGAGTAGGCGCTTTCTGTTCTGGAGCTACGGCAGAACTCTTTGATCCATCAACGCAACAATGGACACTTACTGGCAACCTGAATATTGGACGATATCAA
The DNA here is from genome assembly GCA_905331475.1 of Rotaria socialis. Lineage (NCBI taxonomy): Eukaryota > Metazoa > Rotifera > Eurotatoria > Philodinida > Philodinidae > Rotaria > Rotaria socialis. Next base: position 10,396 of record CAJNYU010000795.1, on the reverse strand, counting down.
CACACTGCATCGACACTGCCCGATGGAAACATCTTGGTAGTTGGTGGATATGGCATCTATGACAATATTCCAGAATTGTTCGATTCCTTAACAAATATTTGGACAGAGACTGCTGGCATGAGTACCGCATTAGACGGGCATACCGCATTGACACTAAGCAATGGAAATGCCATAGTAATTGGTGGATATAACTTGTTTGGTTATTCAAAGAAAGCAGAACTGTTCGATCCATCAACACGGCTTTGGACACAGACTGGCAGCATAAATAATTCACGAGTTTCCCATACAGCATCCATACTACCCAATGGAAAAGTCTTAGTAACTGGTTGTAGCTCCACAAATACCTGAGAACTGTTCGATCCATCAAGTGGACTTTGGACAATGACTGGTAGTACGAACATCCCACGATGCTGTCATACAGCATCAACACTCACGAATGGGGAAGTCTTAGTTGCCGGTGGATGTGGAGAAATTGTCAATAGATATACCGCAGAATTGTATGATCGGTCAATCGGCATTTGGACAAAGACGGGCAGCATGAATGTTCCGCGAGAATATCATACAGCATCGATACGTAACAATGGGAAAGTCTTAGTAGCTGATGGATTCAATGCTGACGCCGTTGATTTTACGGCCGAGCTATTCGATCCACCTACAAGACTTTTGACACTGACTGGCCAAATGAGCAATGCCCGTGCTTTTCATACAGCAATCGCTCTAGCAGATGGAAAGGTCTTAGTTGCTGATGGAGAGGACAATAATGGATTTACGAATAGTGCAGAATTATACGATCCTGAAACAGAAGTTTGGACAGAGATCGGAAACATGAATTTCTCACGACGACAGTTTACATCATCAATACTAATGAGTAGACAAGTCTTGGTTGCAGGTGAATATAATTCAAATGTTAACATTTTGAGTAGTCTAGAAATATATTCATCAATCTAGTAGTGAAAGTGAAGCATCGCTTACCATACTCAAACGTTGGCTGTTTATCTATAATTGCACCGCTTTTCTTTACATCATTTGAGAAGATTATTACAATAACCGGAATTTTTTCTCTTGTTTTAGTTTTATACTTTGTCTTTTTTCTTTTATCTGCATATTTTTTCTTTCATTGCATTTTCGATATTTAGCTATGCATATACTTGCTTTTCTATTCATGCCTTCTGAAACAAAGATGGTGCGTAGAGTAGCCCGCACTCATTATATAAGTGTAAATATATATGAGTGAATTACAAGCTGTTGAAACAGTTGACATTTTCGTTGTATTTGACAAATAACTAGTTTTTCATTGGCCTATATGAAGGTTCTTTTTCTTATATATTACTAGCTCCATAGGTTCAAAATACACACTGAATTGCCGCTGTATAACTCATCGGATAGTTAACTCATAAGAGACGTTTTACAGAAATACGTTAATTTTGTGGTAGCATGTGCCAAGAAGAAAAATTTTCACTATAATAAAATCAGGAAAAAAGAATGTAAATGAGCTTATTCATGTAGCGTTTGACGCTATATTGAAATATATGATTTATTCGAATTTTGTTTTTTAGACTCTTGGATACTTTTGTCCAGCGTAACACAAACGTAAATATAGCTCTGCTTACGATAGAGCTGATGGTACAGATACTATCGGGAGAAAGAGAACTTCTGAAGCATAAAAATAAATGATCAAAAGTCTCACTCATATTGCTAGTGTTTAACTTCGGAGAGAAATAACAGGACTTTCTAAAACTTGGTCTGCATAGTACATTTTCTAGAATGACACTCGAAAGACCAACACTTTTCTGGCAGATATTTCTAGTTAAGCTCACTCGAAAAATTTTTTTCAGACACAATTTTAATCGACGAAGCACACCAATACTCAAATGTCTTGGGCTCATATTCAGTTTAGAATGCCACTTCAACCAGAAAAGCTTCGATTCACTCATTGCATCTGCTTTTCAATACAACGACGACGTGGAGTAGGATGTATTTTGAAACAGACGTGGATGTAGAATGACTTACATGGACCGTTTTATACTGTTGTGTAAGTCATGCCAAGACGTGTATGGCATCAGATGAATTATTGATGAAAATATTTATTTATGGATATTCTATTCTCAAAAGCTACTTTCAGAAAATTAACTGAACACTTCAAATTTGTGCTCTTTAAAATATTTGAAAAAAAATACCATTATAAGTATATAAATGAAACGTATGTTATCAGTATTAATTTAAACCATCTACAATTAATAAGAACTTGGTATATTGTGCGTTTCCCTATTGTGAATCAATGAGCTGTAGTCTTACGGAACGGGAAGCCTTTTCGTAATGAATACTTTACGCCCTCTACAGGTTGAAGAAGTTCTGTTTCATTCAAACACATTCTCTACTCGAACGCTTTATCTTTCTGAAATTATAAAAACTTCTCAATTGATACTACGTACTAGTCAAGACTTTGAAGATGTAGTATTATCAGATTTCGTTCAATGCCTGCTCGCAAATGAGAAGTACCTCATCGCAGCCTTCTCGTGTGTCACTCTTACTAGAAAACATATATCCACTATCCACTCATTATTGATTCAAAAAGCCCTTCCAATGCATTCTAAATTATCCAATACAGATGCTGACACGAATCCACCAGTTTCGATCATATTTGTTCAAACTTTACAAATGATCACACTGATAGGTGGGAATACATTGTTGCAAGACCACCAACTCACTGTCTTTCATACGGTCGAGGTAACGATCCACAATGTCAATAGCTGTGCTGAATCGCAGCAAAGAGAATGGTGACTAAAATTCCTTACTTGTATTCATTTCTATCTGGACGTTTATGCATCAAAAATTGTCGTTTCGTGTTACAATAATCTCGAACATTGATAGCCAAAAATCGTATAAAATACCGATAGCAGACTTTTTCTCTTTCGAGATAACAGTTAATTACAGATACTGAAAACGTAAACTTCAATAGAGTGCTAAAATTTCTCCACATCGGGTTCCTGAATTCACCCATAACTGTGATAATAAGATGCTTTGAAGAAGATGAAAGTTCTTTTTTTGTAAGAAATAATGATAACGAAAATTCACTCAATTAACTAAAATTATATAAGAAACACAAAACAGAATATATCCACATCACATTTCATCATTAATTAAGTCATCAGCTGCTTATTGAAATTCAATTTCAATTGTTTTTTGATTTTCTGCATCTGAAAATGATAAATCCCAACTTGTATGAAAATCAGATTTTTTCCATTGATCATGAAATTCGATCGTAAGCTTAATTCTAAATACTCCCCTAGGAAAAACAAAATCATATAAAATTTCTTATTCTTTGATTTTTCGCTTACCATCCAGTTTTTGTTAAACGAAACGGAGGTTTATTAAGAATAATTTGCGATGGTTTAAATGTTGGATGTAGATCCATTGTGACTTGTTTTATATACTGAGCAATTTCATCTTGATCGTCATTATTTAATTCAACAAAAAGTGTCCATTTATATTTTGTCTTATCATTATCGCTTGATATTAATTCATGTGTATTACCAATAACTAAATATTTTTTAATAAATTTTTTTCGTTCATTTTCACATTGTACTTTCTCCAGTGTTGCATTTTGAAATTTAGACTTTGTTGCCGCGGGCGCTGCTGTTTTTGATACTAAAAAAGAGACGAGCTATGCATGAAGTTAACGGTGCTAAAAAGATCAATCAGCATTCAGATATAATATATGTCGCCCTTTGATCCAACAGTAGAATTTCATGTCTATGGACAGATCAAGCTTATTCAAAACTAATCATATCAGTAAAAAAGAACAAGGAACCCTTCCTCGTTTGGCATCATCTGCCATTATTAAAAGATACGAGATCGGATCGATAAAACTCCAAATTCATTAGCCCAAGTCAGAACATAGATATGTATAATAATGTTCAACTCTACTCCGAAAAATATCTCTGTAGACTATTTATGTTACTAGTCGGAGAAGAGAAAAAAGAATCTTACCAGATTGTTTTGCAGCCGCAGTGGCAGCTGCTGATGTTTTTGGTGATTTCTCCGATATTGCCAGTGATTTGAGAGATGGCAAGTCGCCTGCTGTCGACGATGTCTCAAATGGCGGTGCAATGGTTTGATACGGGGCAGGTGCCTCTCGTAAATGAATGATGTGCACATCTTTGGATGGACTCCATCTACCGATTACCTGCAGATAGGTACCTGGCAAGAGTAAAACTTCTTCCTCTTCCTCAAAGTAAGAATGGGCTCGAATAGATTTGCCATTGGTGCATTCAATATTGAACAAAGTTCGCTCACCATCAGTGCCAACAAAATGTTCCATTATGTTGACCTTTTCAGTACATGAGCTCATTCCCCACCATATTAAATCTTCACCAACGGCATCATTTAAATTACCGCGGACGCCACGCCAAATAGTGCCTCTTAATGATGGTAACTTGTATAAAGCCGTAAAAAACAATTTCATGTATGGAAACCATGGTATGAGATTTCTTCTATTTTGACAACGTAGATCTTCGTTGAGTGAAGCATAAACACTGGCATGTGTTTCAGGCCACTGCATTGTATATAGATGAATTGCTGCTGATTCATCTGAAGTGAGATCATTGGCTGGTTTACGTGAATTTCGCAAAGCTATCTTAACCATTGTGTCGAGGTTATGAAGCGTTGTAGCCATTGACTGCATCGATTGTTGGAGTGTCATGATATCTGTTTTTTCATAGCCTTCGATAGGGGTTAATTCTTTCTTTGGCTCTTGAGCTGCATCCAGGAAACGTGCTACGCGTGCATTTTTCTGAGCCATATTTTCAAAATGAAAATATCTAAAGCATGAAATACACCAATGATGCACTTAAAGTTTTGTTTTCTGTCAATCTTGTTATTGCAATTTGCACTCCTATCATGTGAACAACCAAGCTCTATCATTTATTTGAAGGTAAAAGCACTACATGCATACATACACGATTGTATAGCATAATTACTACAAGGTTTTACGTACTATGATCTGTACGTCTATCACTAACAAAACACAACAGCAGAAAATAAACACGCAGTATAATTACACTCACCAACTTTTCGATTTTCTGTTAACTGTTGTTCTTTAACGAATATGCAGATAGATGTTACTTGACGATAACCAAGTTTTATTGTGCATTTAAAATGTTTATTAACAGAATCGTGTGACTTGCACTGTGCAAATAATAAAACCACTGCTTTCTATTTGGATGAAGCGCAACCTTATGGAGTATTTTGTCCAATGAATGCTTGTTTTTGTCGTTCTTTTGAAAGTATAGAAAAGAAAATGCTTATTATGAGTTTTCTTTCATTAACATTTGTATTCGACCAATAAATGCAGCCTGAATTTCTTTTATCATGTAGTCAATGGTGACGTTATTGTTTCTCTCGCTTGTCAAGGATTGTCGATAGGTTTGTGTTGTCGTTGAACGACAAACAAAATCTAGAGCACCATTTATATGTTTCTATAAAAACCAATCATACGCACTGTACCATAGATGTCACAATACCATCTGATACAGAATAATTTTATAATGTTTGTGGCTGTTCAACAGCTAAACGACACATATTTTTCAGATCAATTTCAATTGGGTTATAACGTAATTTAGCTTTTTTACAGCTTTAAGACTATGACTACCAACAGGTAAATAGCTATCACGTTTAACCCATTTAATACAATCCATATGTATACATGAGCGTGATAAATAATAATCTTGGGAATCTTTTCGAAAGCCTATTTCATTAAACATATTTAAGCCATAAAATTGTGCACATTGTTCAATAAATGGTATATCAAATATATCACTATTATAGCTTACTAATATATGTGGTTTAACATCAATAGTATGATTAAAAAATGTTTGATTAATTCAAATTTATTTGGTTCATTAAATACATGAAAATGACCGGGATATTCTCTTTTTTGTGCATATTCCAAATCGTCAATATCTTGAGAGATAATTTCACGATTTATTATTAAACAAGCTTGGGTTTCAATCATATAGGAGATCATCATAATCTATGAATAATTAAAAACAGTATATTATTGATTTTTCTGACGTAATTTTATCTGATCAGATGCATGAGTTGGAAATTTCAAGCGCATTTTTGTACATTCAATATCAAATGCAAGAATAATTAGTTCTGGTTGTTCAATTAAATCGGGTTTTAATACAAGCTGATTTTGTGATCTACTACTTGATTAACCACGAACATTGTACCTAATTAAATTTAAAAAATGCAATGTTTCCTATAATAAAATTTTAATACAAACCAAAGTCCAATGTTAATTTTTAAGTCAATACAAACTCGACTATGATAAGGTATATCAAATTCTCGTAATTCAATAATTCCATCAATTTGTTTTTCAGCAACATTTGTATTTGAAAGACCATCAGCAATCAGATCACTACTTCGGGCATTCATTGATGTAGCTCGACTTAATGTGTTCTTTTTCATGTTCAATATTACGTTTAACAATTGGTTGCAATTCTTTTCGAGCTTTCATTAAATGATCAATATCATGAAAACGAAGACGAATGAATGTACGTTTTATTCCAGCTAAATGATTAGGAAGATCTAAATTAAAGGATTGGCTTTTTAATGACCTTTCTTATCCTATAAATTTCCATACCTAAATCTTCTTTTGCAATTAGATATCACATGATAAATAAGCATAAACATCATTTTCTCTTCCAAATTTTGTTCCAACATAAAAATATGGTGGATATATAACATGAAATTTTTAATCGATCACCTATTTCACCAACAAGATAAAGATCAAGTGCTGAAACAAATATACGACGTTCGTCATCAAATAATTCACATGATTGTAAATTATAAAGTCAAACAATACGTTCTTCAAATCCTGTATAGCATAAACATTCATATAATTGATCCATACAATCTAATTGATTTAAATGTTCAAGACGCTTTTCAAATAATAGATCAGTATCAACTGATGGAACAATATCTTCAATAAAATCATCACTATTTCCAACTTGTTTTCTTCAAATTCATCTTCGGCCATTTGTTTTTATCTAGAAAATAAAAAAATACACTAATCACATATCACTAAAGGTACAATTAGCTTAATGAGGAAATAAAAAATATTGATGGAAACAAATACTAATCCTCAGCTGTACATATAAACAACCATTTATGAAGGACGTCTCGGAGGGAACAAGCTCGAAGAGAAGAGATCAAATGCATATGGACGTTTACAAAGGACCCTATCGAATAAGGCGACTATATCTGTATAACAAATCCCAATATACCATTTTGTAGAGCTTTTTGAGGCGCATCGAATGGTATAGATAAAGTCTATTTTACAACTCGTTAAATAGAAGATATATCGTTTTTATTGGTTGAGGATGGAATTCAAAATTGTGGTATATAGCTGGTAAGTATTGACCAAAATTGTTCCTAGAGAAAGTCTATAAGGGAATCGTTCATTTATTTAAATATATAGTATTTTTCACGAGTAATAATTTTTAAAGTCAATGTCTTCGATATATTACTGATTGAAAAAAAAAACGTAGGGCCAGTTTCAAAGCATCTATACTATTTCTATCAACATTTCATTAAAATGACTTTTTTTGTATTAAGCACTACGGATCGTAGGAAAGTTGACCATCCGTCAAACTTTCCCAGAAATTGCTCCTTCATTGGGACTACAAAATCCACTATTTCATAACTTCTAGCGTCTGTGCTCAACCCCTTAAATTAACCTACATTGATAACTACTATAGGTTTTTATCCTGATTGTTTTAAATTTTTTCGTGAAAAGTTTATAACCTTTGAACTTTTATTGCTTGAAATATTTTTTTTCTTCAAATACAATATCACACTTATGATTAACACAAACAATTAAGATCATTTAACCAGGCATTGACTTCTAAAAAAGTCATTTCGTATGTATTTACTGTTTAAAAATTTGTAATAATGGTTGTTCCCAGAAAATTTCACCAACTTTTTCTACACATTCTTCTTATGTAACAATTTCTTTTTCTTTCTTTATTCTTTTAACATACTATTCGATTCTCGGCAGCTTTATCTTCTTATTATGTGGTGTAATCAATGAAAACAAAAATCTCTATACTGCAATATTCTATTTCAACAACTTATGATTTCTTCTTTAAAACTATCAGTTCTTGATGATGGCTTCCATCCGATATGACGAGCATATCCCAAATACCAAAGAACTGTTGCGATGTATCCGCAACAGCCAACTGTTTTCTTTCCATCTTTACATTGACAATAATGATCTTTGATTGGTTCTTCTTCATCGGTCTCGTCATATTGAACACAAATAAAGTATCGGGCTGAATTTGAATGTCGACTGTGAAGTCGGCAGCGAATAAGGTGGTCATTTTATGGAGAGATTTGTAATTCGAATTCATTGTCATTCTCATGTAAGTGAGCTTTTGCATAAGCTTCACTATGTTTTATCTGGTACGTTCCACATGTATAATCACGCAGAAAGTCGATATCAAGTACCGGAAAATTGAAGTTATTGTCGATATTCAGTAATGGAATCCATTTTTTTCTTAACGACAGTATTCCATTGTTCACGGTCCTTTCGAGTTCGCTTCGTCGATTGAGCAAATTGACCATCGCTGTGCCATATATTTATGTTCATCGGAGTTTGCGTCATGAATTAATGAACGATATTTATTAAGACAAGCAGCTACAATACGTGTTAACTTACCAATATTAAGAAGAAATGACTGATCGATTTGTTCAGAAAAGAAACGCCATTTTTTAAAACGAGCATGAAACGATTCTACTACCCATCTACATTTAGTAACGAGTCGAGATTCATTGGCATCTGTTGTATTGAGTTGTTTATCGTTTTTTCCTAATAGACCAGGGATCTTCACGTCATAACCAAGAGTTTCGAATTCTTCGGCCACAACTCGAAAGCCACGGTCAACGATTTGCACATCACCAGCCTGGCAGAGGTGTTGTAAATTGGCACAGATGCTTAAAATTTCTTTAGTAATAGTAGAATCATTGCTTTTACCAGAAAGTGATCCGATTAAATCGAGTACATAACCATCAGGAAGTACAAGACTCATCATTTTTACTAAATGACTTGACTTGTGTCCAGAATAACATTCACGTTGTAAAACATGATCATTTGACTTATAACAATAAACATACGTATCATCCCATACCATAGAAAGTTGATCGCCGAAAAAGATTCCTGAGTAAGACGTATGATGAGCGAGTGCTTCAATACGAGTTAGATGTGCTACGCCCAGATTATTCGAAACGATGGTATTATTAAGATACGTAGTCACTGCGTGCAATGTGTCTTCAACAGGACGTCGAATATTATCTTCTGATGTTGTTATTTTAAATAAAGTTCCTATTTGTCGAAACGAAAGATTTGTTTTTAGTTTTACCCAAAATAAGCATACAGCGTCAAAAGGTGTACGATAAGTTGATGTACGCATATAAGGAGCGACGAGTGTCGTCATATCTTTTAGTTGTGATAAGGACCATCCAGTCCAACTAACATAATCGTCATCGTGTAAAATAGTATCGTTTTCTGAAAGTAAAGGTGTATTCTTGATATTATACAGTTCAGTCATCTAATCATCAATCAGATCGATCACTTGTTCAGCGGATAACTTGGTAAGTTCCTGAGAACGTTTATGAGGTATTGTACAACAAGGTTGAGAACACTTCATGGCCTTGCGTGATGTATATAAACGATCTTCTGACAGCAGTGAGATACGTTCTGATAGAGTTAGTTTCATCATGGTGGCATTAGTTTTCATGCACCATGAGCAATATAAATCATCATCACCGTTTCCGAAAATATTAGTTATTAAAATATGTTTCAGATCAAAATGTTCAAACTGTTCTTGAGAGTCATCTGTTTCATCATCATAATCATCACCCGGTGTTACTTGAAGATGTTTCGACCCTCGATGATTTCTTTCTCGACAAAGTACAGCTCGGCTTTGATTGCATTTAATCATTTCGGATTCAAGCTCGACTCCACGTGCTAACAACAAATCATGCAGCCATCGATGCTTCTTATTTGATATGGTACGAAAACTCTGTTTGCTTGCACGATTTTTAGTATGGCGTATGCGACCGCAATTAATACAACATGGAAGTTTGGTCATCATTAATATTTGAAAATGAATATAGATTATAATTTTTCAAAAGAAAATATCTTCATTCTGCTTATTCATATACATTCGGTCGTCTAATATTGTGAGTACGTGTCTTTTCTGTTCATGCTTAATTTCAATCTCGTCTTGGAAAAAAGATAAAGCTGCCGAGAATCGAATAGTATGTTAAAAGAATAAAGAAAGAAAAAGAAATTGTTACATAAGAAGAATGTGTAGAAAAAGTTGGTGAAATT
>CAJNYU010000793.1:3333-20156 GCA_905331475.1 Rotaria socialis | reverse complement strand
GGTGGGGGGGGGGCGGGGCGCGCCCCCACGCCGCGACACTTAAATAAAGGGTTGTTGTGGTTACCCATTGTTTTTCTATGCATAATATCACATTACTTATAATCGTGCGATATCTGTTATTTGTTTCCCGAGTTTATGTGGGACGTAAATCGAATTTGACAATTGATGTGCGTCTCAGGCAATGCCTGTAGCATTCCAAGTGAGGGTTAATTGGAGGAATACTTATGGATGGGCATAAAGATTTATTAATACTGATTTAGACACACTATATTTGGACGTAATTGTAACAATCTATGCTAGAAATGCAATCCTTCGAATAGAATAAACCGCAAGGCCACCGTCTTATTAGTTCCTCAGCTATACTCTTTCTATTCCTTTCTCTATTTTACACTACGTAGGATTACTATCGATTTTCTGTCCTTGGCTCTGGTTTAGTACCATTAAGTACCCATTATCTTAGACACTCTCTTATTTCATGGTATTGTGTGTATGGTATTTCTCAAGGTCATTATATGCTAAGAAATAGTATATAAGGATCAAGAGAAATACAGACTGAGGGCGATTTTTGATATTGAAATAAAATATACACTCAACACCAAATACAACAACCTCCTTAACATCAGAAATCGTTACAGTAATGATTAGGACGTATTGAATAAGACGTACAGATTAGGGCGTGTTGAATAAGACGTGCAGCTTAGGACGTAGTGATTAGGACGTATAAGATTCAGACGTACTGCATTAGAACGTATTGAATAAGACGTAAAGATTAGGAAGTGTTGAATAAGACGTACAGATTAGGACATATTGAATAAGACGTATAGGTTAGGACGTATAGATTAGGACGTACAGATTAAGACGTAGTGATTAGGACGTATAAGATTCAGATGTACTAGATTTAGACGTACATAGTAGGATATGATAAATAAAGTTGTGCTGAAATCACAATGACTGTCGCTGAAATATCAGTTTATTGGGGATTTAGACGTATTCTAGACTCCTCTCCGAAATCATCTTCTGTTTTTCTATGAGCGTTTCCCAGAGTAATCATAAAGCGGATTATATGGCGAATGAAGGACAAAAAATCGGAGCGCCTACATTGACTGAAAACGTAGGATATCTTAGGTCAGGATTCGCGTACTTGCCAAAACTATTCGCCAATTCATCAGACCAAATTGAACAAACATTAAACTGAGATAGATCTCGACGAGCTCTATCGAATGCACTATTTACTTTTCCCCCAAGACCTACCGATCCTAGAGAAAAGCCAAAAATACTGCAAAAAAAGACCACAAAAAAACCTATTTTTTCAGAAGAATCTGTCGCGATTCGCCAATTCATCAGATCAACTTCTGAAACCTCCATCCTAAATAGAGGACGACTTGCTCGATCGAACGGACTAGTTTTCAGTTCGTTTCCATGATGCCATTGCCTGGAAATTCGCTAAACAACGCTGAAAATCCTAGGTTTCTCCGAAAAAAGTTTTAGAACGTTTCATGTGAGAGGCCAAAATGATTTTTTGTTTTCTTCGAACGAACACGCACAGTCCCGAACGAACATTAATTTATCTCAGCGTAAGGCTCTCCTGTCAGTAGAGGGAACGAAAAGTTGAATAATTATTCAATATTAAGCTGGTATTTTAAAAGTCATGTTTTCTATATCATAAAACTTCGTTTTTTTCGAAACATTTTTTATTTCTTTCGTATTATATAATACAGACAAAATGTCAAGACTACGGCAGAGCAAGTCAGGTGTTTTGCAAAGTCAGAAGTCAAATCAAGTCAAGATAACTCAAGTCAAGTCTGACTTGACTTACCCAGCTCTGAATTCATTCAAATGGTGTGAATAAATATAGTTCAATTTCAATGAGATGCATGAACGAATAAAAAAATCAAAAGAGAAGATACCTCTTAATAACCGTATGGCTCAACATGGGAAAATATTTTGACTATTCTGATTTGATTTAGGCACTCTCTTTAATATATTTGACCTGATTTGATAAAAATTTCTAATTTTCGGAATTTTGATTGACTTGGAAAACGTTTTAAGGAAATTTGATTGTACTAGACATGACTTGATTTGCTCAGCCCTGATCAAGACGATAGTGTAAATCTATACAGAATAAGTGAATAAAATACAGAACATATATACGGCTAATTCAGAGCGACTTAACGCAAAAGAAAGTGGCTTTTTTAATTTTCTTTAGCTTCGAATAGAAAGCAAGAATTCTCTGGATTCAGGAGGTTAATAATTTCGGAAAATATTTTGTCTCAAAAAAAAGTTTTCAGATTTATTTTTATTCAGCTTTATTCGGTCTGTTTAATTTCTATTGAAGTTTATTTTGAAAAGCTTTTTATCGTTTGTATACATTATTTATCCTTTTCTTTAATTAAAATACTAAATAATAATCATTATCAACTCTAAAATATCAAATAACACGGAAATTAAATTTTTGATTCACAACTTCCACTAAATGTATTCAAATACAAATAAACTGAGAATGAAAATGTAACTTGAAAAGTTTTTAAAAAGTTTTAAAGGTTTATTTCATTATGCAAATTAGTGGCGTAACCAGGATTGAGGGTGGTTGGGCTGCACCCTAACGTTTTTCAAAAAACCTATTTTTGCTGATGTATAACTTTTTTTCGTAGAACAACAATCCAATAATGCATTTTACTTGAAAAACATTTTTTAAAATAAGTTTTCATTTGCTTATTAAAAAGAAATACAGAATTATAAGGCTTTGCTATAAAAATTTCTATTGTACTTGTGCAAATCAGCAAAATTCTCCATTAGTTTTTCAAAATTGATGTGGAAATCGGGTTCCAACGCCAAAACGCGCAAATCACCCAACTGAGCATTTGAGAGTGTACTACGTGCGATTGTTTCTATAAATTTCATCTTATTAAATATTCTTTTGTGAGTGATAGGTAAAACAGGTATTCATTTTTCACAGTTACTATCGACAATGGGATCATAATTAGGGCTCTCAAGTATGCAAAAACGACTACTTTTCGTCGTTTTTAGATGCATTTACACGCATTTTGCCCGAAAAAGCGTTTAAACGCACAGAAAGAAAGAAACGTGACAGCTTTTCGCTCACACTTTGGAATTCCGACTGTCATACGAACGAGCCTGCTTTTTCTGAACTTTTCTCTTTTTGTGTGTTTAAGCGTATTCAAACAAATTCTACATTGCTAGAGTAATAGTTCAGCATAGAGACTAATACTGTTTATTTTTGAATCTTTCAACATCTGCTAGAGAATTTTAATTTAAATCCATAATGAGAAAAATTACCTTACATTTGCAATGTAAACGTTTTTAGTCTCAACTAAAAAAGAGATCAGAGCGATGGAAAACGTGGCGTGTTTTATTGGGTCTAGAGTTATAAAAGAAAACATTTTTTTTAAACGGCCGGTGATAGAATGCAGAGCTAGGGTGGTTGGGCTCAGCCAACCATGCCCTACCCTGGTTACGCCACTAATGTAAATAAATATTCATATGAAATTGACAAACATATGATTANTGATGAATTGGCGAATCGCGACAGGTTCTTCTGAAAATAATAAAAAATGTGGAAACTTCGGATTTCATCCGAGAGTTATGTGTACTGCAAAAAGTACATGGCACATATGAGTCATTCTAGAATGTCTGAACACCAAAATTATCATGAGAAACTAGGCACTTTGGTTTCTAGATGCAGTTTTTGTGCATTTTGAGACCGTTTTCAGGCGATATTTCGTTAGAAAGCTACGATTTAGTTCAAAACTAGTATCAGATTCGGAATCAGCGTTAAAAACTGAGTCGATTTATATACGTATGTTGTGAATAATTCTGAGAAAATTTTTTTTTTCAAAAAATCCCTATACCCCCCTCAGGGATGGTCTGGTCAATAATGACAATTTTTTCGACAACTCAGCCATTTCTTGACAGATTGCTTTTATCTTCGAACTCGACTGAGATATTGATGAGATCATTCTGTGTACAAAATTTCATGACAATTGGATGAGGCTTTTGAAAAGTTATCGTGTTAACGCCGGACGGACACACTGACCGAATCTAGAGTGTACTCATTTTTTTTTGAGTACACAATAGGTTTTTTGTGGTCTTTTTTGCAGTATTTTTGGTTTTTCTGTAGGATCGATAGGTCTTTGGAAAAAAATAGTGCATTCGATAGAGCTCGTCGAGATCTATCTGGGCCCGATGTTTGTTCAATTTGATCTGATGAATTAGCGAATAGTTTTGGAAACTACGCGAATCCTGACCTAAGATATCCTACGTGCATTCCAATAGATGTGAACAAGTTTGAGACTGACATGTTATCTCTTGTCAGATTGGTAGTTGTAAAACGATTGGATCGTATCGTTAACATACAAACTTGACGAGCAGGGACGACACAGTTCACGATTTTCGAACTTGTACTGGAATCGCCAATTGCTAGCGACCAGTCCTAAGTATGTTTCAATAGCCAAGCTATAACACGTACGTTTGCCACCGAAAAACAATATAAAAGACGTCGAAAATAGTACAGCATGCGTGTTTATTGAAATTTACCTTTTTTCATCCTTCATGTGACATGCATAGAAGCGAACACGTGGTGAATAATTCGAACGTCGATAAAAAAAAAACAAGCATTTATCGCATTACTCACTTACCTACGGATTTTTCGTCTTTATATCCCAAATTCATGACGATTAGGTTTCATTACTGTAGCGATTTTCTTGATAATCAATTCTCATTTTCGCATTCTAATCGAGATAACAATACTGAATTCATTCAATGTGATAAACCGCAGTAGTACACGAGTAAGAATAGGTTTTTTTTTAAATCTTGAGGGTGGGTGTGGGATTTAGTCTTGTCTTTATTCACACCCACACCCACACCCTTAGATTTTTTGTTTTGTTTCCAATAGTAACTATTCAGGCATGATGTGATTCACTAACAGTTGAGCGGGTGTGGGTGTGTTTATGATATAATTCCAAGCTACTTACGACGTGTTTCGATCAGAGCTTAATTTGATCATGATCAGGTAAATTTGAAATTAATTGAATGTACATCGAAATTAAATTGAATCCTAAATTTTTAGAATTAATATAAAAGTCAAAGAGAAAATGTCAAGAAAGACAAGAAGTCAAAGACTTTTAACAGAATTCTGAATTTAAGATAATTATGTATAGGGTGTGGGTGTGTTTTCGAAGAGTTCGATTTCAAGCTCTATACGACGCGTTTCGACTATTGCTTAGATAGTCATCATGAGGTATGTTAAGAATCTAGAACTACATGGATAACAAATGACAATCTTTTGAATAAACCTATATATTCAGAGATGAATTTTTCAATAAAATAGTTGAAAGACCATCTAGATGAAAGTTCAAATTGAAAGGAGTATTCGAAAAGATAGGTATTTGTTAAGAAATCGTAGTTAATCTAATAATGGGTGTGTTTCATATCAGATAGATTGAAAGCATCATACGACTCGTTTGGACTGTTTACTTATTTTTGTGTCTTCAATTAGTTACTGGGGCTTTGTTGGATTTGCTATAGATTTTTTTCAGTAGCCTTTGTTTCCATGTCTGCTCTCTGTGTTATTGAAACTCGGGAGTTGAGTGTATATTTCAAAGGGGAGAGATGCTATATGAAATACTAACATCCCTTATTGCGGTTTTGGCGATGTTTAGGCTTTAGTGATATTTATTGTTGTTTATTTTGCAATGGGAAAGTAAAAATAAGAGTACATTATTTGAATGTTGAGGTTTTTTCGTTGTAGACTGTTGACTTTTCATCAGTCAAGTTGTTGGCAAGAACTTGGTTGTCGTTGGTGCGCTTGGTTCCATGCGTCGTAGTGTTTGTCGTGGTGGCATTTTGTAGATAAAGCGTGTTTCCAGAGTGCGTCCAAGTATTGGTACGACCCTTATAGTAACTGTTGCGAGTTGTAATGTGTGAGATGAATTATATTGTCGCCATCATGCTTTCAATTGCTTTAGTCGATCTCTAAGTATGTTTGAATCATAATGGTAACGAGGATAGATTGTGTTTTTGTCCCATTGTTTCGTTTGTAGTATGGTTGGGGATTGAATAGAATATTGTGTCATGACGCTCAATAGCTTTTCCCTTCGAGTTTGCTGATGAAGTAGTTGTTCATATAGTCTACGATATAGATATTCATTGTGTTCTTTTTGTAGGAGAGTCGCATTATTGAAATGGTAGAATCGACGAAATTGTTGAGAAATAAAATATGGATGATAGCTGTTCAATAAGAGTGACATGTTAGACGAATACATTCCATATTGAAATCATGTATATTGGAACAAATGCGAGCAGCACGTAGTAACGCAAGGTGTGGGGGTGGGGATACGGGTAAGTTTGGGTGTAGATCTCTTCATCCATATGCACGCTCACACCCCCACCCTCAAGCTCATTTCAAACGAATATTTCAGAATTCGATTATCGTTTTTTTATGTGCTCAAGCAATTTTCAATTCGTCTTTCTGACTAGCTAGCGATCAGTCGCATTTTTAGTTTATCCGTATTTTGCACTCGAGTGACCTCGATTTTCTGCTCTTCTCTTTTTTTTTCTAAAAACTCTTTTTTAGTCTTTTTTGAAAATTTTTCTTTCACCCGTACCTGAGTCAGAACTCATACGCAAATTTTAGGTGTTTTCCGGAAATGCCTCCGAAAACAGGAGATGGGGTTGCCGGTGGTAAGCAGCGGAACCAAAACCTCGACAAAAAAATGAACCAAATTCATCAAACAGCTGATAAAAATGGTCATTCACAAGTTGGAAGACCATCATTAGTTGGAAAATCCATCAAATCAAAATTCACCATTGCCCCTCTCATTATAGAGGGCGTCAAGATCAGCAAGCTCCAACTTAATGATCTATTAAAACAGCATTTAAATGATGTTAATATTCATGATATACAACTTAGTAGATCTGGATCATTTACATTATATGCTAGTGATGCTAGCTCATTTAACCGTCTGTTAAATGAATTTACATTAATATTAGCAGCAAACGGTCAATAAACAGCCAAAATAGTTGTTCCTCGATCAATTCAAAGAATCAAGGATACAGAAATGGTCGCTTTCGTAAAGAGAGTCGACCTCGAAATAACAGATAATCGAATATCCGAAGCACTAACGAAAGTTGGTCTCGATGTTACCAATGTTACTCGATTAAACCGAAAAGAAGGTAATATACCAACAAGCACCATTAAAATTACATTTAAAGATGCAAATAATCGAAACACATTTATCCATACTGGACTGCAAGTGGATTTGATGCACTTCAATGCTGAAGCTGCATCACAAAATAAAAAGCCAGTACAATGTTACATTTGTCTTCAATACAATCATGTAGCTAAGTACTGCAAAACAAAACAGCAAATATGTGCTAAATGCGGTGATAACCATCGTATCGAGCAATGCACTGCTGCAAATGATGCAATTAAATGCAACAATTGTAAAGGTAAACATTTGGCAACTGCTAATGAATGTCCTAACTTTTTAGAACAAGAAAAGCGAATGTTGAATTTAATTAATCAATATTCGTCCACGAACAGCCCAACAACCACTACACCATTATTACATGATAGCAATGAATTTCCTTCATTACCAAACATGTATCAACGTCAACAAGATCTTATCCATAATGATATCCTCGATGAACTTATCAATCTACTTACCAGTAAGATGGAAAAAATCATCGAAGAAACAACCAAACGATTATTTAAATCACTTCAACAGAAGATCAAAAACATCGAAGAAACTATCTCATCAGTTGAAACCTTAATCAACGACGATGCAACATCATCATCATCATTCTCGGATAGTGATGAAGATGTTCAAATAGTTAATACCAAAAACCAAAAACAACCTCCAACAC
This sequence comes from Rotaria socialis, assembly GCA_905331475.1. Taxonomy (NCBI): domain Eukaryota; kingdom Metazoa; phylum Rotifera; class Eurotatoria; order Philodinida; family Philodinidae; genus Rotaria; species Rotaria socialis. Next base: position 12,272 of record CAJNYU010000793.1, on the reverse strand, counting down.
CAACCACGAAACCAAAGAAACAAATTAACAAACCAACCACTACATCTGCTGCAACAACAGCAAAACCAACAACAACCACAAACGCAACTAAAACACCAACACAATCATCTATCACAACTAATGATAGTATTAAAAAACCAACACCTAAACCAAAACCAACAGCATCAACATCCAAAAGAAATCGATCACTCGACAGTTCACTGGACTCGACGATAATGGACACTAAAGATCGCAAAACAGGCACGATCAATGATTATTATCTGTCACATTAACATCAACTCAATTACAAAAAAACAAAGTTGAACTCCTAGCCAGATTCTCCAAATACGACGTCATATCTTTAAATGAAACTAATCTAAAGAGTGAACGACAGTTCTCTCTCCTAGGTTACACCATCTTCAGAAATGACCAAGTAGGAAAACCTGGTGGCGGAGTATTATTAGCAGTCAAAGAACACATTAAATGTCGAGAAATTATCAATAAAACATCACACCAGAACGAAATAATAGCAGTTCAAATTGAAACGCTATTATGCAAATCGATATTGATATCTTCAATCTATGTTCCACCAACAGCTAAGATTGATATGAATATCTTCCAAGAACTCTACAAAATCAACAACAACTGCATTATTGTAGGTGATCTCAACGCAACATTATCTGAAATGGGATCATCAAAGACAAATGCAAGAGGAAAACAGCTGCAAGAATTACTTAATGAAGGTCTTATCGAATGTGTCGACGATGATAGTACAACATTTGAAAAAAATGAATATGAAGCCAAATTAGATTGGATACTAGGAAGTCAACCACTCCTATCATTCATAACAAATGTTGAAGCACACCCAACCATCGGCACAATAAATGGACACAAACCATTAACATTCGATATTCAAATTGGAGCTGAAGCAAAACCAACCTCTCCAAGATTATCACTCAATTTTAAAGCAGCAAAATGGACAAAGTTCAGATCCAAACTAGATCAACAACTGATACTATGGAATAATGATCTTAGTTTAAATTCATCTTTAGACATAGAAGATTATTCAACGTTTATTACCAATAGTATAATGTTAGCAACTCAAGAAGCCGTTCCAACATCTACACCAACGAGCAAAAGTTATACATTAAGTGAAGCATGCAAGAGCTTGATCACACTGAAACATCAAGCATATCGAAGATAGAAGAGGATCGGAGACAATATAGACAAACGTCAGTATTATGTGACGATTTCTGATAGAAGAGATGCCTGTGCTGATGGTATTACACTTTATTTAACTCTTCAAATCATAAATCGCCTCGATTACATATAAAGTGCGCGCTTAAATACTCAACCATTTGAGAGAACGAAGGAGAATGAGAGATAAAGACAAACATCAAGGACAGAAAGGTAAAGGCAATGTATGTGATATTTGAGAGAACGAAGGAGAATGAGAGATAAAGACACATATCAAGGACAGAAAAATAAAGGCAATATACGTTATGAGAAGAAATGGCACATTAAGGCCAAATACCATGCATAGACCACACTCGAACGGGAGCGTTACACTCTCGCGTGGAATTTGGACGCTCTCTGCATTTATCGTTACATATTACAACTCCAAAATCTTACTAACAAGCTCACTTAGAAATGACAGAAGGGACAACCTTAACAAGTTAATGTCGTCTTTATGTCATAAACAAAATGTATTCAGACAAGGTTTGGCTTACAGTTCGCAAGTTCCATAGCAAAAGGATCAAGCAAACTTTTACAAGCAGCATAACATACCACAACACGACAGCAACATCAGATAAAGAAAAAGCAGACTTATTTGCGGATTACTTCGAAAATGATGTCTACTCTTACACTGATGATACACTGCCATTTCATGATCAAGTAACAAGTCAAGCAACCAACATCAAGAACAAACACATAACCTCTTTAAACACACCCAAGTGGAAACAAATTACAATAGAAGAAGTTAAATATCATATTAAACAACTTCGTAATAGCTCAGCTGGTCCAGACAACATTCATAATAGGTGTTTGAAAAACTCTTCAGAATTACTTATTCAGCATTTAACTAAGCTGTTCAATCAAATTCTGAAGCAAGGTTATATTCCAACGAAGTGGAAAACGGCTAACATTATACTTATAATGAAACCGAAGAAAGACAAGCAACATCCGGCTAGTTATCGACCGATTCGTCTCCTTAGTTACTTAGGCAAACTATTGGAGAAAATAATCAAACAACGACTAATACTTGAACTCGAACGAAGAAACATCTTACCAGAACATCAAGCCGGCTTTAGACCAGGAGAAAGCACAATTTACAACATTCTGCGATTAGAACGATACACTCAGAATCAACTTCGATGTGCTCGAAGGCACTCAGCGGTAATTCTATTCGATATCAAAGGTGCAATTGATTCAGTATGGCATGACGGTCTTATATACAAATTAAACGATCTTAGATTCCCCAAGTACATCATCAACTACTTAACATCAATTCTTAAAGATCGAACCGCATCAGTCGAAATTGAAAATGTCCTATCCAGACAATTCAACTTAAAGAACGGTACTCCACAAGGATCTCCATTATCACCACTACTATATATTATATATACAGCAGATTCGATGAATGATATACCGACTCATACAGAACATAGACAATTCGCTGATAATACAGCACTCTGGACGTCATTGAACACCATGACATATTTATCATCCAGATTACAACAATCCGTAGATGCATTCGAAAGTTGGTGCAAGTCATGGAAATTAAAATTGCAACCAACTAAAACAGAAATGATCCACTTCACCATTCATCCAAGGAAGAAGTATAAACATTCAGTGGAAGTTAAACTTGATAACACAACTATTAAACCACTGGATCATACATGATACTTGAGTGTCATTATAGACAGACAATTAAATTGGCAACGACACCTCGATCATATCGAAACCAAGATTGCTCCTCGAATCGGTCTACTTCGTTATCTATCGAGAAGAGCATACGAACCCAACAGCAGGACGTTGATCAACATCTTCAAATCAATAGCACGATCAATCATTATATATGATTACACAGTACTATTAACTACTGATCATAATGTATGTAGTCGAATACAGATCATACTAAATAAAGCATTTCGAGCTGCACTAGGTCTACCAATTTACACATCACTCGACTACATTCACAAAATTAGTAATATTCCAAACATCAAGGATTATGCGACAACATTACTAAAACAGGCCATCCAAACATCAACAGCAAATAAAGACATTACATCGAGAAAATATCTTCAAGATATACTTGAAAAAATTTCATGAAAGAAAACACCAACCCACTATACAATATCATCCTCGAGAAACTAGACCATTCCTGGGTCCATCGGATCTGTATGAAAATTGTTATATCAGACTCGCATACGTAGAGTTTTTTCATATATAGCGAGAAATGAGACAACTTATTTGCTGACTAGTTTTTCTGTTCAGCTATTTTCGTTCTCTTTCCTTTTTCAGATTGTTCTTTTTCTTCGATCAAATATTCCTAAAAATAGAAAAAAGAAGTTGCCGAATAAAGAAACGTTTAGATTCTTACACGATGAGATACTAAATCAACTTTAGTAAATTTTAGCTTTCGCCCCGACAATAGATGACCATAAGACTGTCGTTTTTTCAGTAATACATCAGATACACAGCCATATTGTTGACGCTCACGTGAAAATTGTTGTTTCAATGCTGATGTTAACAGACTCTAAATGAGAAAGAAAAATATGATGGAAATAAGAAGAATATTGAATGCTATATAAGTTATACCATATCTTCACCGAATACTTTACTGAGTGCTGGATATTTGTTTTTCACACNTACATATTCAGATGCTGTTGGATAAAAATCAACACCATAGGAGTTGACTACATCATCACGAATCGTTTTAATTAACTGTTGTTTTTTTCTGCATCGAAGTCCAAAATCTGTTGTTGATGGGTTTTCTGCAGCTTTCTCAAAAGCTTTATCGAATTTCGGAAGCACATAATTCAATGGAAATACTTTTTTTGGCTGAGAAATTGATATAATTGAAGAAGTATGTAATGATCGATGGATTGTTTCATCCGGTGCTACATTTGTTGGCGGTAAAAAAGTTGGATTCGATGACGATTGACCATTCAACTGGTCTGAAACATAAGAATTCGATGACGATTGACCATTCAACTGGTCGGAAGCATAAGGAATCGATAAAGAACCATTGAGATGATCTTCATTATCAATAACAACATGTTCCGTATCAAAACTCAAATTATGAAAAAATGATAAATTATTTGAAACACTTGAATTTATTTCTTGTATTAATACGTCTGATTGCTTGTCATTTAATGTCATAATATTACTAAATGAAGCAAAGAAAATATGTGCGATCAGAAATAAAGAATAGACGCTCACCTAGAACTTGAAATCATATCTGTTTTTAGCACCTCCAGTTTCTTTTCGAACGTTGTTTTAGAACCTATTGTTGGCTTTTTAATAACATTATCAACAGTCTTGATTGATAAAAGTTCATCGATTGATGATGAACTCAAATTCAAAAGAGATAAGCCATCAATTTCTTCTTCTAAAATAAAATAAAATAAAAAATAGATTTCACATAAAAAACAAATTCCTAAATACCTTTAAATTTATCTATGTATTTGTCAAAGCCATTCTCCGTCAACCACATTGAAACATCTTGATGACTCCAATCCATCGAAAATTTATCTATAACAGAACACAAAGAAAAATATAGATGATTTCAGCTTTTTGAAGCCGTTTCAGAAAATAAATGAATACCAAATATTTATTAAATATCTAATTAATAAATCAACATAAGTACATACAAAAAATCATTCGATAATAGTTAATCGATAAGGTACACGAATGAAATATGAATTATTTATATAATAACAATCTTCTGATTTATGTGTTAAAAATTCATCTTTACTTAATATATTATTATTGTTTGATGGTCTTATTTCATAACACCATAAATTTTGTCGAAATGTAATTGTATCATAACATTGAACAATAAACCGCCATTGTTTGACTATATGAATAATAAATTTAATTTTAACGAATAACGGAATTTCTTCTCCACCTAATAAATGAGCAACAAAAAAATCTCCAATTTTGTATTTAACATTATCGATTAATACCCATTTGACGAATTCAACAATATCGCCATAGATAAATGGACTATCATCAGTTAATGCATTTTGTATTGATTTGTGAAAAGTTATTGTTCGTCGTGTACGAATTTTACCACTAACGTTATTTAATCTAAACGCATTTTCATCAATTAATTCATAACACTGACGTAGTTGTACACGTTTAGAAATTGTATATGGTAAATTAATAAAATTATTACATCGATTAGCTATTTGTTTTAATAAATGATGTTTCGCCTCATAACGTAAATTCATTTGTCGCTTTAATGGACCATATTTCGCTGTGTTTCGTGCTGAATGAAGAAGAAAATGAAATTTAGGAGTGAATTGTTCAGGAAAAATTGTTTGAAACAATTGCAGAAATTCTTCAATTAATGTTTGAAGAGTTGATAACCAAGATTTTCTTGGAAAATCACAATACAGTATATCCCATATTTCACGAAATAATTCATATAAAAACCAATAAGGAATTCTGTCAAGAATATCGAATAACATAAATGGTAAATTCAAAAATAAACAATATTTTTCCATCGCTTTTCCTACAAGAAAAAAAAAGGATTTATATTGTTGATTTCAGGGTCATAATTTTGTTGTTTCTGTCTAAAAACTATTTTTTTTGTATTGATCAACAACTACAATTCATTGTTAAAACAAACGAAAAAGATATTATGCTTACCTCGAATAATTTTTTCTGAAATATCTTTTTCTTTCAATGCAAGTGGTCGATTTCTTTTATCGTTGTTGCCATAGGTAAATTTATTTATCATTTGACAAATTTTTGACGATGTGCACAAACGACTAGACATCATTGAATGCAATAAACAGCTAGTTAATTTTGGCATAACGCCTTCCAAAACGTCATGCATCAAATCCGGTGGCAGAGAAGTAATTGGATGAAATGATGAAATAAATGATAATGTTGATGCTTCGTTAATACCATACATAGATTTGTCCGAGGGCACTTTTTCAACATGTCTTATCTGAATATCATAAGATTCAGTTGTACGAATTAATGTTTGTGATTCCTGGTAAATGCGTTTCATATCTTTATGATGCGTGAAACAATAGCGGCAACAACAACCAGTAGTAAATGTTCTTGTAAATCCGCCGAGTTCATGTGCTAAATAAAAATAAAATTAGCAGAATAACTAACTGTTAAATTATATAGGGTATAAATGTATGCTAATCACAGTAGTATTAAATGGATTTTACCTTAATATATTATTCTAAAGAGAATCTTTTGATTTTAAAAATATTCGAACTTTTGAAAATTTATTTGGACAGCCTTTTCCTTTTGTAAAATATTTCACTGAAAGATTTACTTGCTAGATTATCAGCACACATTGTGCTAATTGTAAAGTAAGTTGGGGTTTTATCACCAGGTAATATAAGACCATCATTTTCTAAACTTTTTAAATCTTGACTTAATGGTGCAAACAAAATTCGACGATTGTTTTCATCGTCAAAATCTTTTCTATAATATAATAAGAGTAAATATACTGTACTTAAAGAAGAACTATGACATGCTGGTAAATCATCGATCGAAATATAAAACGTCGTCAGTTTATGTATAGCATTTTTACCCATTAATGGATTAACAACACCTAAATCATCAGAGTACAATTGTAATAATACACAATTTTTTTTTCTATTTAATATACGATGTTGTCGTCCAATTTCTGCATTTCGATAATGATAAATAATATCTTGTTCATGAAATTGGGATATAATTTCTTTTTCTTGTTTAACACTATCATAAAAATCTTTTTTTTCAAATAAATTCATAAGTAGATCACGTAATGGAATGTAATAAGCTTTGTTTCCAGTAGGTAAACGTATTTCTTTTGGCTTGACAAACTTGAAATAAATTTGGCAACAGGAAATGAACGAATGGTCATTTCTTGATATTTCAAATAGTGTTTTTTCAACATCATTGTTGAAATTGAATGATATGGGATTGTCAATATTCATATGAAGCTTTGATAACAAATGATAAGAAAAAAATTGTAATAAGCAAGTAATAGACAATGCCATGGTCTTCATAACACTTCCAGGAAGTACATGACCTTCTCGTATTTTTAACAGCATCTTCAAGTAAAACTTTTTTATACCATCTAACGAATCATGATTTTCATGCTGCCACAATGTAATTCCCTGTTCTTGTTGTTCGTGTTGTTCATATTCAATTTCATCATAATTGTTTGAAGTAAAATCGTTACAATTTAGTAACAACGATAAGGGAGGCGTCTCTTCCGAAGAAAGATGTAAGTCATGATTACGAAAATGATTCATAAAAGATTTAAAATTAGTAAATATAAAATTAGAGTCACACAATGGACAATTTGTGCCGAATAAACGATCAGTACCGTGTACTTGTCGCATATGACGCATGTATCCAGCAGCTCCTTCAACACTTACAGGACAAATTGTACATCTTTTTACACAGCTAATAGACATCGATGAAGTAATAACAAATATAAACTGAATAAGTCAAATAACCATAATCCTAAAATAAAAAATAAAAAATCATAATACTCATGTATAACTATACAGTTTTCTTTTAATGTTTTCCTGATACCAAAACCATCAATCCCGCATGCGTAGAATAAAGTAAATATGCAAATGCCTGCTATATATATAACAATAATATAGGCACCAAATAAAGAAAAACAAATGATTGCATAATAGTTCCTTAGTTGCCTAATAATAGACGAGGACAATGGTGACAATGATGACAATGATCACCAAAGACGAAGAAGACGGCGAAAATGAATCCGAAGTGAACGAGAGAAATGCGAAGTGAAGTGCATGTGTTGAATAATATTATGCGATATCTATCGAGCGCTAAACAATGGGAAAAGATGGCGATAGACTAAAAACAACAGCAAACAAATAACTAATAGAGAAAGAGTTATTCGCCGTCTGATGCAATCTCGCTTGACTTTTAAAAAAATGAAAGAAATTTTTAAGTATTGTATTTTCTTTGTGATCAAATAATCCCAATCAAGATATGGCTATTTTTGAAAAGAAAAAATTAGTTAACATTGCAGCAATAATCCAATTTGCTGTAAAAATCAGTATCACAAAAATAAAATATAAAATTTTAATATTTTTCCAGTCAAAGAGTATATTAATTCACTAGAAGCTTATCTAACATATAAATCAAAAGCATTATCAATATAGTTGAATAACAGTAGATTTGTTTATATGTAGCAAGTAATCCTACAATCACTTGCTTATGTAAAACATTCTATAAGAATTCTACACTTTTCAGATCTTAAGTTACTATTTGCAATTGAAAAATCTGTGCAACTCGTTGTAAGTAATCAGTAAAACAATTAACGTAGCGTATTAGATGAGTTTTCTCTAATAAATTGAAATCTTGGATTGTGAACGTTGGAGACCAATCATATCAATTAATTTTTAGAAATGTTAGAGATACAAACATATTGATACATATTACAAATTTTCCTAATTCGTCATTGATTTTCAAACTTTGCCTACAATCCATGTCGATTTTCTCCTTTTTTGAAAATGTACATTTCAAGAAAATCAAATTGAATTTTTGTCATTTTGAAAATCAAAGAATTTCAAGATGCACTGAATTCGACAAATAAATCATATAGCGTTTAAAATCCTTCAGCTTTCTCAAAGTCGATTTTTCAAAAAATAGAATTTCAAAAAAATTTACAGTGTGGTCACCAGAATCAACTCTCCGAGTTTCTGATAAACACAATTACTACTCGAAATGATTCT